>MNCI01013470.1:0-26315 GCA_015680685.1 Gnetum montanum | reverse complement strand
CAACAGGGTGAAGTGTGTTCATTTCTACTTGAGAACCCTTAGCCAGCCAGGAGACCTACTATGATGCCACCAATCAAAGGCACATACACGAGGGTTGAACTACACCATGGGCAAAGTTTCCAAAAGGACCATGCTCTTTGGCAGTGCAGCTAATCGGCTAGACTCGTGTTGGAATTCCTACCTTAAGAATGAAGTACACCATGAGCAAAGTTTCCTTAAAATAAAACAAAACAAAAAATGAGGACCGTGTTCATTGGCAGTGTAATAAGTTCTTGAGTGTGATGGGGTTCGACAGTAATCCTCACCCTAACCTCCGTTTCTCCTTTTAAATTTAAGTGTTTTTAAAAAAAGAAAAAAAAAAGAAGAAGAAAAAACCAAGGAAAAATCTAAAAGTTGTGGCTTACTATGATCTAACATGAGTTTTAGCTCATCCTCCTCATTAAGTTTTGTATAAGTTACTTANAAACAATAATATTTTGATAAGCAACAGAGAGATTCTGGAGGTGAAGCAAGCATTTTTTTATTTATTTATTTACAAAGTAAAGCAAAGCAATTTTCCATGTGTTGGTGGGCTTTGTTGGCTCGTAAAAAAATAAATTTTTAAAAGAAAAATAAATTAATACAGAACAAATCATGAGCAATAGGACTGCACTAAAGAGAACGTCACCCACCAAAATATAAAAAAATAAAAGGAATGAGGACCAACCAATGTGCATTGAAAAAATAAAATATAAACTTAAGGCTTATTTTCTTTTTTTATTTCAGGTGGCTCACGTTGCAGTTGACATGGAAAAGGCAGCTTGTAGTTTAGGGTTAGGGTTTTTCTCTTGCTGGGCCACTATTTAAAGGGGACGTAGGCCTGTTTCCTGGAGGAGGAAGCGGAGAGATCTAGTCGCAGAGGCGGGGTTTCTGAAAAGCGCAGATCTGGAGGCGCAGAGGATGGGTTTCTCAGGCCAGAGGGGGCAACACCTGTTTTCTCTGAGAGCATCTTTCTCTGTTCCTTGTTTTCTTTGATTCAGTTGATTGGGTTTTTATCTCTGTTTTGCTGTCTGCATTTTGAATCCTGTAATCGATTAAGAAATATGTTTATCGTTCTTTTTGAATCAGGACTTTGAGTAGGATTTTCTGTTCCGATCACCTTGTTTGGATCTTCGCATGAGTAACGAGGATCTTGATGGTTTACTTTAATTTACGAGGTTTTCCTCTAATAAGGATTCCATCTTTGAATTCCGTTTATCTGAATCTGTGCTTTGATTTTGAACAATTTATCCATTTCATGGATCCTTGCAATTTAGCTTTGGTGTATCGGGTGTAATTTGATCGTGGCAACCGTCTATCTACTTTTTATTTTTTTTATATAAGGTTATCTTGAATTTGGGATTTGTGCATAACTTTATTTTCACGTAAACTGTGTCTTGGTGCTTTATCTTATCTTCCTTTATTTCTACAACATACAGAATTCCTGTATACTTTGTTTGACTGAATATAAAAGATTAAGCCGGAGGAGGTCGTTGCCATCATAGGTGTAGCTGACACTGAGCAGCGATCAGGGCCTCTTCTGGGACGTCTAACCCCTGTCTGGAGACGATGGCTAAATCTTCCTTCTGTTTAGAGCACCAAATAAGTTTTAATTTTAATTTTAATTTATCTTTTTTTTGTCATTTATTTTATTCAAAAACCACACAAATATTTAATTTTGATTTTTAATTATTATACTATGTTTTTCAAGATTTAATAGAATTTTCATAAAATCAAATTTAAGTTTTTAATATTTTTCTTAAAATATTATGATTATTATTATTGTCACATGGCCCTTTCCATCTGAGACCATTCCCGGGTTTCTGTACCCATACGGGAGGTGCCCTAGCCGATAGTCTCCTAAAACGAGTTTTCACAGGTGTTCGTGTGTCCAAAATTTACGCATCAACAGAAAGGTCTATAGAGGTGTTTTAAGCTCAGACATGGTAATTGCTATAAAATGTTTCTCTTCTACAGAGCAACACAGAACTGTGAATAACTTCAAGAAGGAATGTCGTGCTTTGAGAAAAGTGAAGCATTGCAACATTTTGAAGATTATTATTGTGGTATGGTCTCATGAATTAAAAGCTCTGGTTATGCCTTTCCTGACTAATGGCAATCTCCATTCTCTTCTTCACAGCATAGAAGGTGGTTAGTTGACCCCCTTGAAGTTGGCAATGAGAGTGAAAATACTCACAGAGTTAGCAAGGGGACTTGCCTATTTGCATCATGATTGTGATTTTCAGGTTATCCACTATGACATCAAACTAGAGAATGTATTATTGGATGACGATATGATTGTCAAGCTTTTTGATTTTGGAATATCTTGCCTCATTGGAGATTTTGATGGTTCAACAACATCATCTTCTCTTGCTGTGAAAGGTTCTGTCGGTTATATTGCTCCAGGTATGTGCATTTTATTTTTATTTTTTAAAAAACATATATATTTTTTAGTTGATTATAAAGTATGTAGGCTAAATTTTAAGCAATGATTTTTTAGAGTATGGGATTGGAGAAACAGTTTCTGTGAAAGGTTATATATACAGCTTTGGAGTTGTTACTTTGGAAGTGAGCACAAGATTAAAGCCCACACATGAAATGTTTTCAGAAGATGTCACATTACCATTGTGGATCTCTAGGGCCTTGAAAGGAAAATCAGGGGATGAAAGAGTAGAAACAATTAAAGATATAATTGTACCACCCGAAATCGTCGGTCTCCGGCTGGAAGGAAAAACAGAGGCTGAGGGATCGCGGGATGGATACAGAAGACCTTGCCTATGCCTGAGGGCGTGCTGGAATGCAGCGAAGGTAGAGTACCTTGGGTGGTCTGCACGCGGATCAGACAAGGATTTCCCCGCGCGTACGCAAATGCTAATACACTGGGTTATGCATAAATGACGTGCAGGCGTAAACGAAGCAAAACAGCGTAAAGCGTAGACGGATGCAAACAGAGCATAAACGTGAACAGGCGTAAATAAGGCGTGGGCCAAATTGACGTAAAACTGTAAAAGAAGTTGCAGCAAATGAAACGATGGAATTACAGAGTCAGAGTACAGTGCACCGGTCTAACGCAGTTGTGGGAAAACAAGGCAGACAAAAAGCCCCAGCGTACACAGAGGTGACTCAGACGGTTTGCAGGGCGAGCGGAGTGTAGGAGACTATCTGCAGCGTACAGGGCATAAGGAAGTTTCAGCTCTTGTGCGTAGCGTAAATGTTCTCTAGTGTGCTCTGAGATTTTTCCAACCATTTGGAGGAAGTGGAAAAATGGGGGTTTTATACAGGTTGTTACGCTAGACTCGGGATGGGAGACACGTGGCGCGTTGACCGGGTGCATACACTTTACAAATATACAAAATGTTACAACTGCTGGGCGTATATGCCACATCAAGTTGGCGTATACGCTAGGCGTATACGCTGAAAATGCTGGGCGTGAACTGGGTGGAGATGCTGAGCACTGGGCGTATACGCTAAAAATGCTGGGCGTACACGCCGGGCGCATACGCCGAAGGGTGTCACTTGCTTCAATTCTTGCTCTTTGGTGTTATCTTCATGCTATAATTGGAGATCCTGTCGTCGAGCATGCGCATCTGCAGTGCCTGGGCGTATACGCCAGAGAGCTGGGTGTATACGCTGGGCATACACGCCAGGCGCATACGCTGGGCGTATACGCTAGAGTGCTAGGCGTATACGCTATATATGTTGGGCTTGGCGTATACGCTGGAGTGTATACGCTAGCACCATGTGCTTAGCCAAAACTAAGTGTTTCGATCATGCAGCCAACATCGTTTGTGAGTTCCAGGGTCTTGTTTGGGGTCGGACAAGTACTAAGCTCTGAACTTTGTGGTGTTTCATTGGCCCCTCTTTGTTGACGCTTGGAAGAATCGACCCGAGAGGCGTCGACAAAGAAGTGCAAAACACCACAAGCAACTCGATAGAAACGTTGTCCACTGCTACTTGGACGAGACGTCATCGCACTGTGTTCAGTAGTACATGGGATCAGGAATTCGGAATTTGTAGCTGACGGGAGGATAGGGATTGGCGACTGCCCAAGGAAGTGTGTGGACAGGGGATGTTTCGGTATGTGGCATGCTGATCTGTGCCTTAGCCATTGTTGTAGCAGACTCGGAGTATAGGCATGCGATGTGCGTCCTTTGGTGGAACAAGGCTCTTGGTTAGTTTTCAAGAGGACCAGTTGGTGAGGCCAAAGTCACGGGGGGATGTGTTACATTCTTTGGGAGAGTAGGGCTCATGTTTAGTGTTCAAGGGGAACCTGCTGGCGGGGAGCCAAAGCCATGCAACTAGATGCTTTTTGACCATTTTGGGCACGAGTACTTGGTTTTGAGACGACTGCCTTCCTGCCTGGGGCTTTCATGGGAAGTGCCCTCCTTCTAGCGCTAATTTCTGTACCGCCTGAAATCGTCGGTCTCCGGCTAGAAGGAAAAATAGAGGCCAAGGGATCGCGGGATGGATACAGAAGACCCTGCCTACGCCTGAGGGCGTGCTGGAATGTAGCGGAGGCAGAGTACCTTGGGTGGTCCGCACGCAGATAGACAAGGATTTCCCCACGCGTACACAAATGCTAATACGCTGGGTTATGCGTAAACAGAGTTTCAGCTCTTGTGCGCAGCGTAAATGTTCTCTGGTATGCTCTGAGATTTTGCCAACCGTCTGAGTCACCTCTGTGTACGCCGGGGCTTTTCGTCCGCCTTGTTTTCCCACAACTGCGTTAGACCGGTGCACTGTACTCTGACTCTGTAATTCCATCGTTTCATTTGCTGCAAGTTCTTTTATAGTTTTACGTCAATTTGGCCCACACCTCATTTACGCCTATTCACGTTTACGCTTCGTTTGCATCCGTCTACACTTTACGCTGTTTTGCTTCGTTTACGCCTGCACGTCGTTTATGCATAACCCAGCGTATTAGCATTTGCGTACACGCAGGAAAATCCTTGTCTGATCCGCGTGCGGACCACCCAAGGTACTCTGCCTCCGCTGCATTCCAGCACGCCCTCAGGCGTAGTGTCATGAAGGTAGTCCGAAGTTGGTGTTCAGGGTTGATGCGTATTTGGTTATATCCTGAAAAGCCATCCATAAACGACAATTAGGCATGTCCGACAGTCGAATCAACGAGTTGATCGATGCTGGGCAGGGGAAAGTCATCTTTTATGGTTGCTACGTTTAGGTCACGGAAGTCGATGCATAAGCGAATGCTTCCGTTTTTCTTTGGGACGATGACCATGTTTGACACCCAATCGGCATAATCAACAGCCCGAATGAAACTAGCTTGAGAAAGCTTAGTGATCTCATTGCGAACTACCAACGCCACCTCGGGTCTAACTTTTTGCGCTTTTTGTTTTATCGGTCTTAGTTTTGGGTCAAGAATGATGTTGTGTTGGATAATCCTAGGATCTAGTCCGGCCATGTCCGTATAAGACCAAGCGAATGCTTTCATGTTTTTCCTAAGCACATTCTGGATGTCTTGAGCCATGCGTGGTTGTAATAGCGTGCTTAATTTTAATATTTTAACTTCCCCATCAGGCATAGTAATGGGGGTTTCAGCTAACGGGTCTTCAGTGATGTTTTCAGCTTCTATGTTAAGAAACTTTGTCATGCCTTGGTAATTGTCTGTTATTTTCTGTGTTGGAAATTGGCCCTCCTTCTAGCGCCAATTTCTGTACCGCCCGAAATCGTCGATCTCCGGCTGGAAGGAAAAACAAAGGCTGAGGGATCGCGGGATGGATACAGAAGACCCTGCCTACGCCTAAGGGCGTGCTGGAATGCAGTGGAGGCAGAGTACCTTGGGTGGTCCGCACGCGGATCAGACAAGGATTTCCCCGCACATACGCAAATGCTAATACGCTGGGTTATGCGTAAACGGTGTGCAGGCGTAAACGAAGCAAAACAGCGTAAAGCGTAGACGGATGCAAACGGAGCGTAAACATGAACAAGCGTAAATGAGGCGTGGGCCAAATTGACATAAAACTGTAAAAGAACTTGTAGCAAATGAAACGATGGAATTACAGAGTCAGAGTACAGTGCACCGGTCTAACGCAGTTGTGGGAAAACAAGGCGGACGAAAAGCCCCGGCGTACACAGAGGTGACTCGGACGGTTTGCAGGGCGAGCGGAGCATAGGAGACTGTCTGCAATGTACAGGGCGTAAGGAAGTTTCAGCTCTTGTGCGTAGTGTAAATGTTCTCTGGTGTGCTCCGAGATTTTGCCAACCATCTGGAGGAAGTGAAAAAATGGGGGTTTTATACAGGTTGTTATGCTAGACTCGGGATGGGAGACACGTGGCATGTTGACCGGGTGTATACACTTTACAAATATACAAAATGTTACAACTGCTGGGCATATACGCCACATCAGGTTGGCGTATACGCTGGGCGTATACGCTGAAAACGCTAGGCGTGAACTAGGTGGAGATGCTGAGCGCTGGGCGTATACGCTGGAATGCTGGGCTTGGCGTATACGCTGGAGTGTATACGCTAGCACCATGTGCTTAGCCAAAACTAAGTGTTGCGATCATGCAGCCGACGTCGTTTGTGAGTTCCAGGGTCTTGTTTGGGGTCGGATAAGTACTAAGCTCCGAACTTTGTGGTGTTTCATTGGCCCCTCTTTGTTGACGCTTGGAGGAATCGACCCGAGAGGCGTCGACAAAGAAGTGCAAAACACCACAAGCAACTCGATAGAAACGTTGTCCGCTGCTACTTGGACAAGACATCATCGCACCGTGTTCAGTAGTACATGGGATCAGGAATGCGGAATTTATAGCTGACGGGAGGATAGGGATTGGCGACTGCCCAAGGAAGTGTGTGGATAGGAGATGTTTCGGTATGTGGCATGCTGATCCATGCCTTAGCCATTGTTGTAGCAGACTCAGAGTATAGGCATGCGATGTGCGTCCTTTGGCAGAACAAGGCTCTTGGTTAGTTTTCAAGAGGACCAGTTGGCGAGGCCAAAGTCACGGGAGGATGTGTTACATTCTTTAGAAGAGCAGGGCTCATGTTTAGTGTTCAAGGGGAACCTGCTGGCGGGGAGCCAAAGCCATGCAACTATATGCTTTTTGACCATTTTGGGCATGAGTACTTGGTTTTGAGACGACTGCCTGGGGCTTTCATGGGAAGTGCCCGGGGTCTCTCTTTTTTTTTGCCGTAGACTTTGCTCTGTTTGTGTACTCGTGCGCAGGTGCTGTGCAGCATCTTACGGCTGCTTTAAAGCAGTACGACGTTTTCAAATGTACCGAGTGTGTTGAGGGGATGTCGGGATAAAGTGTCTTGGTGAATGGATAGGGGAGTTTTATCAGTGAATGGGGACGTACTGGTGAACGGTTTGATTCAGTCTTGCCATGTATGCCACGAATAGTGTCTTATCTTGCTGCTCGTGATGAAGTGCACTCTTGTGCAAAGCTTCCGGGTGTCATCCTGCAAACAAAACGCCATGGAGACAAGAAAACCGTGAGTGAATAGACGAGCTTAGACTTACATGGCGGCTGACGACATAGAGATGTTGAAGGATGGCAGGCACTGTATGTAGATGATCGCAGTATTGATGACGAGCGATGCAGTGAAGCTGATGGATGATCATGGTGGCGGATTGACGTGCTGGATGTGAACTTTCCAGTTTATAGTCTTGGCAGACTGTTATGGGTTAGTTTTATGTCATAACCCATTGGACGTTGCTGGTTTAGCGTCGTGGCGGATGGTACATTGCCAGTTTTTAATCTTAGCGGACTATGAAGAGGCAAGCTAGTTTATAGTCTTGGCGGACCCTGATGGTTGTGACGACGGCAGTTTATTGTCATGCCGGACGGGTGGTAGTTTATTGTCATTGCAGACACTATGGTATTAGTTTTAAGTCATAACCCAGGACTATTCTGTGATATCAGTTTATCGTCATGATTCCAGGACGAGCTGTGGTATCAGTTTATAGTCGTGATCCCAGGACTTTTACACGTACCTGAGCTTGCNGTCATTGTTGCTTTTGGTACCAGTCGATCTGATCGAGTGCGCGTGCGCGTTCTTCTTCTACCGAGTCAAGGTCAATGAGCCATAGCTCGTTGTTTTGCTCGTCATCGAGGAGTCTGGAGAGTGTGATCCTTAGCGATGGTACCTGTAATTCCAAAGGTAAAACAGCTTCTGAGCCATAAACGAGACTGTATGGAGTTTTACCTATGGATGCCCGGTGTGTAGTGCGATATGCCCATAGTGCGTATTTTAGTTGCTCGTGCCATTTCCTTTTGCTTTGGGTTAGCATTTTCTTAAGTATTGTTATGATTGTCTTGTTCGTTGCTTCTGCTTGCCCATTGCTTTGAGGATAGTAAGGGGAAGAAAACGAATGCTTAATCCCCAGATTGTCTCAAAAGGTTTTTGTTTCGACGCTACTAAATTGTGGCTCGTTGTCGGTGATGATTGTCATGGGAATGCCAAAATGGGTTATAATTTTTTCTAGGATAAAGTTGCACACGTGTTTAGAAGTCATCTTTCAAAGGGGAGCTGCTTCTACCCACTTCGTAAAGTATTTTGTCGCGGTTATGATGAAACTATGCCCTGCGGAAGACGAGGGTGTTATCAGGCCGATGAGGTCCAATCCCCACTTCTGAAAAGGCCATGTTATCTGTGCTGTGTGCAGCTCGGTTAGTGGTACATGTATTAAGTTACTATGTTTTTGACAAATGTTACATGTTTTGACTTTGGAGGAGCAGTCGTATTCCATGTGGGGCCAATAGTAGCCTAAGCGTCTTATTTTCGTGGCCATGGCTTTTGGTGCTATGTGTCCTCCACATAGTCCCTCATGTACCTGATCGACAATTGTTTGGGCGTCAGTGCTAGTGACGCACGTTAGCAATACGCCTTCGTACGATCTACGACATAGTGTGTCCCCTACCAGGGTATATTGCTTAGAACGTTTTCGCATAGCGTCCTTTTATGCATTTGTTAGATGTTGCGGGGCTTCGCCGCGTAGAAGGTACTCTTTTATGTCATCGTACCATTCCATCGCGTGTGTTGTACTAACAGATGCGATCGGCAATGTTTCGGAGATTATTGGTTCATCGCACCTGATTACGGAGCTTGGCAAGGCATGGAACATGTCAGGCGATATATTTAACGCTAGTGTGGCTAACGCGTCTGCTACGGTATTATCGTTGCGGGAGACATGTTGCACATCAACGTTTTCAAATCGCTTCATTAAATGTTTCGCCAAGTCACAGTATGGTTGCAAATGTTAAGCTTTACATGTGTAAATGTCTGTAACTTAGTTTACAACCAATTGTGAATCCCCTCTGACTACCAGGTATGTGATGTCTGAAGCCAGTGCTACCGTGAGACCTCTAAGGAGACCTTCGTACTCCGCTATGTTGTTAGTACAGTGAAAATTGAAGCGATAGGCGAAGGGTCGGATCTCCTCGAAGGGATAAGTGATGACAGCGGCCGCACTTCCTCCTCGAGAGGTGGATGCTCCATCGAAGTTTAAAATGGCATCGTAGTTATCAGGCACCGTGTCTACTTTGCTTATGCTTTCATCCGGGAATTCAGGCTCTATGGTTGCTTGGTCATGCGTTGGCAATGCGGCCATTTGATTCACTATGGCTTGCCCTTTAACTGATGATTGTGTTACGTAGTACAGGTCAAACTCAGCGATCATGGCTTTCCATCGGGCTATTCGACTCGTTTCGTAGATGTTTCCTGTTATGGCTCTTAGTACATTGTCCTTACAGATTATATAAACTTGATTGCGGAAGAGGTAATGTCGCCATTTTCTTAGAGAAAAGACTAGAGCTAAGCATGACCTCTCCACGTCGTTGTACTTCTTTTCATGGGCAACTAAGGCATGGCTCAAATAGTATACAGGGACTTCAGTTCCGTCATCCTGTTTTTGGCAGAGCATGGATGCGATGGACGATTCTGAAGTGGCAAGGTAGATGTAAAACGGTTTGTTGTTTTGGGGCAGGTAAACCTTAGGCAATCGGGCGAGTGCTGTCTTGATATTTTCGAAGGCTTCCTGGCATTGCGGAGTCCATTCAAAATGGACATTTTTACGCAACAGGTGGTTCATAGGTTTTAATTTATCTGTCAATTTTTCTACGAAGCGCCTGATGAATTGTAATCGACCCTGTAGACCTCGAAGTTCGGTAAGGTTACCAGGTGGTTTCAGGTTGGTAATGGCTTTCACCTTATCGGGGTCTACTCATATCCCTGCCTCAAAGGCTATGAATTCGAGCATCTTGCCTGTTTTGACGCCGAAAACACATTTCTTCGGATTAAGTCTTAACTCATATTTTAAACAACATTTTAAGACTAAGTCGAGGTCTTGTACATGCTGTTCGGTTGTCTTTGACTTAACTACTATGTCATCCACGTAATCATTGAGCGACCGTAACATATAATCACTAAAGATAAATGTCATGGCTCTTTGATACGTGGCCCCAGCATTTTTGAGATCGAATGGCATCATATTGTAGCAAAAAGTTCCCCATGGTGTCATGAAGGTAGTCCGAAGTTGGTGTTCAGGGTTGATGCGTATTTGGTTATATCCTGAAAAGCCATCCATAAACGACAATAAGGCATGTCCGGCAGTCGAATCAACGAGTTGATCGATGCTGGGCAAGGGAAAGTCATCTTTTATGGTTGCTACATTTAGGTCACGGAAGTCGATGCATAAGCGAATGCTTCCGTTTTTCTTTGGGACGATGACCATGTTTGACACCCAATCGGCATAATCAACAGCCCGAATGAAACCAGCTTGATAAAGCTTAGTGATCTCATTGCAAACTACCAACGCCACCTCGGGTCTAACTTTTCGCACTTTTTGTTTTATCGGTCTTAGTTTTGGGTCAAGAATGATGTTGTGTTGGATAATCCTAGGATCTAGTCCGGGCATGTCCGTATAAGACCAAGCAAATGCTTTCATGTTTTCCCTAAACACATTCTAGATGTCTTGAGCCATGCATGGTTGTAATAGCGTGCTTAATTTTAATATTTTAACTTCCCCATCAGGCATAGTAATGGGGGTTTCAGCTAACGGGTCTTCAGTGATGTTTTCAGCTTCTATGTCAAGAAACTTTGTCATGCCTTGGTAATTTTCTGTTATTTGCTATGTTGAGGCTATGATCGCGTCGTCCATTAGTGGACTTGAGTTGCTGAAGTTTATGTCAAAGTCTCGTGTAATGGCGCCATATGGTCCGTCGATGGTTAACGGTGCAGTTAAGTGCTGGCAGTCCATTGAGCTCATCCCTGCCAATAAACTGAGAGTTGCGTAAGCAAGAAGGGATCGTTCCGTGTCTTTCGGAAATTTAAAGTGTGTATACGTGTATCATAGTGGATTATTGTCACGCCTGGACGCATGGCAGTTTAAGGCCTTACCGGGCAGTGAGTGGCAGTTTAAGGCCATACCGGGCCACAAACGGATGGGGGGAATGGCAGTTTAAGGCCATATCGGGCCAAATTGTTATAATTTAAGCGAATGTGTAAAATGGGGTCCATGGAGGAACCAGGACGTAATAAATTGAATTTTAATCAATTTTTTGTATATATTTTATTATTATTTTTTTGGTTAGATTTCAGCAAAAATGGAGCGATGGCGGTGTAAGCAGCGGCGGCGTCAGCGTCAGCGTCAGCGTGTGTTATATAAAGGATGAGGGGTCCATTTGTTTTCTGTTTTCAACAATGACAGCGTAGGGTGCAACCGGTGTGAGCGTAAGCATAAACTTCCTAAGCGTAGACGCCAAGAGACCCGAACGTAGATGCCAGACTAAACCCAGCGTAGACGCTAAACTCGAAGACAGTCGCTCAGCGTGCACTTGGACAGTCGGTGTGAACACTCTGCAATGGGCAAGGGCAAGGAAGTGGAAGGCCAGGGGAGGAAGGGTTCTGACCTAACCTTCGTCGAAGAGACAGAGGCGATGCTGCAGGGCCTGCCTAGGCCGAAGGTGTCGGAGTGGCCAGTGACGCCCTATGGGTAAGCCTTGATCTATGTCTTTGTTATTGTTTTCGTTTCTGGGCGTAGACGATCGAGCGTAAAGGGTCTGAGGGTTTCTTTGGCGTGCACGCCAGCATCACTGCATGGCATAGACTGTTTTATTGGCATCTGTTATTCGGCGTATTTTCTTGGCGTAAACCGTGTTGTGCGACAGCGTATGTGCCGAGGGTTTGTTCAGCGTATATGCTGTACACGTCTGGCTCTGGCATGCTAATTACCTTTTGGCGTAGTCTGTTGATGCTGACGGCGGGTTCAGGCGTATACGCGGAGGGTTTCTCCAGTGTATACGCTGTGCATGGGGGGGGTCAGGCGTCAGCGTAGACGCTGAGTTTTGTAGCGTATACGTTGGGTTTAAGTTGCGTTTTTATGTTCGCCCGGCGTATACGCTGAGTTCAGCGTATACGCTACGTTCGAATCGTGCTGTTTTTTTCGGCGTACACGCTTCGTACAGCGTATACGCTGGAGCGCGCGTCATGGGCGTATACGCTCTGGGTATAGCGTATACGCTGGGCGTAAGTTGTTTTCCGAAGTGGTTTGGCGGGCGTATACGCTATGTACAGTGTATACGCTGGGCGTAAACAGTTAGTTTATTTTTTATTTTTTGCTGTGATGTAAACTTTCATTTCATTACAATTGGTTGCAGGGATAGCAAACGTTTCCTCATAGTGGTTGAGCTCGTCAGGGTTTTGACTTGGGCTGGACCCGTTCAGGATGATGATCTTCCCCCAGCTCTAACTGTGGATGATAAGGGAGTTTGGTTCAGGGAAGGCGCTGGCGAATTTCTGGCCTTCCTGTTAACCAACTTCGAGGTGGTTATGTGGTCATTTTTTGATGAGGTGACTGCACACAGTGTAGTTGATGCATTATTGCCGGGAGCCGCGGAGAGCATTGTGGTCTTCATGGAAGACATTGACAAGGGCCTGTTTGTTGATGAAGATGGTAATACTCATGGGCCCAAGTCAACACGTCCATTAGCGCGTGTGTGGGAGCTGTTGCCACCAGGGTTGGATTACATCAACAACACTTTGTTTATAGCTGCCCGCACGCACACCCTATTTCAGAATCCTCCTGGCACAGTGTACAGAATAACCAGGTAAGACCATTTGACTTTCTTGCTTCATCGATCGTCGTTTGATGTTAATTTTTGGTTTTAACATGCGTTTATTTGCAGGCCAAAGACTAACCCAGATGGGACTCTGATTGAGGACGAAGGGATAGCCCTCACTCGCACAGCTCTAGAGGCCTTTATGACGGCTCCCACTCTTCGTGGGGCTGTACTGGCTCAAACAAAGGGTTCAATGGTCCGCTTCCATGAGTAGTTTTCTAGAGCCTTTGTGATGTGCAAAGCCCGTGGATGGCTGCATCAGGACTGGACAGATGAGGAACCAATCTTCCCTCATAGTTTCGGCAGTACCTCGAAATCTACCACTAACGGTGAGTAGTGGCATTTATTACATGCGTTAGTGGATTTGTTCAACTGTTTTGGGGTGAGACCGATGTGATTTTTTTTAACTTGTTTTGACAGTTGATGAACCCTCGGGTGGGGACCCTGTGACAATCGAATGAACTGAGACGACTTTGTCAATGAAGTTCGGGGGAGTAGAGAAGGCGCAGAAGTGGTTACGTAAGAAAGCCCCATCGTCCCTCACTCGTTGCCTAGATGATGCAGGCCTCCTAGAACTTTTCATGATGCCAAGCCCTAATGTCTCAATTTGGGAAATGATAGGGATCGTGGACTCTTTCAATGAGTCTGTCTCTCAGTACAGCACCCGGATTAAGGGTGTCAAGGTGGTGTTTCATCTATCGCCTGTATTCTTTTCTAACTTATTCGGCATGTCGGCAGATGGCCCACCTGTAGTGTTGGACAGGTCTCACAAAGAGCTCCAAACGATCCGTGAATTGGAGTCTTGGCTTGGTGTGACGAAAGGCACCAAGGGGTTCTCAATGCAAGGGAAGGCAAAGGTTGTTGAAGTGAACGAACTGCATCCCCTGTTTCGAGCATGGGTGTTTCCCAAAACTCTTTCTCAGGTGCGGAGTTTTGGGGTGGAGGCGGTACGCATTATGCGGACGATTTTGGAAACTGGGATGCGGTACAATTGGACTCAGTTTTTGTTGGCGGGCATGCATAAGGAGATTGTGTGGTTGCGCACAAATATCGAAGCACAATCGCACTTCACTTTTGCCTTCTTCGCCGGCTATCTTCGTCGTTTTGCCGAGTTCCTTGTGATGCGTGCGGACAACAAGTTTGTCCTACGGGATCAGGGTCAACTATCCCGTCCGTGGGTCAAGCACTTGTACGCAACTGCCAAGTCGCAGGATGCCCTAGAAGGTATCGATGAGTCTGTGTCCATTACTACAGGGGGATCATCCGGCAGTTCCATCCACACGCGGGACAGTCTGGGGATGGAGCCAGCAGATGTACGTTTAACCGCCAGACGGGCAGAGTGGGTAATCAAGGAAATTGTTGGCAAAGCCAAATCGAAATTGAAGAGACTCGAACGCCCCACAGAACAAGTCGCTGAGATAAACCAGCCACACGTAAAGAAGATACGCTTCAAGATACCAGGTGAATGAAGCCCATCTGCTTATCGTTTTATCGTTTTCGTTTATGTGTAACCTTTGCTTCAATTGCTTACATTGTTGTTTTTGATTTGATGAAGTGAGGAAGCAGGCTTTAGAGATCATCAGAGAGGAGGAGGATACGCACACAGAGAAGAACAATGAGGAGAAAAGCTTGGAGAAGAGCCAAGGCGGGCGAACGAAGCCATTAACGGAGAAGACTATTGAAACTACGCCTTTAGACGACCAGGACGCTATCAACCAAATGTTCCGTAGCTTTCTCGAGGGTGACTTAGATTTGGGTGATCCCCCAGAAGGTGACAAGGATCAGGGTATGTCTTCGCTTTTTGTGGGTTTTTATTATATTAACCGTGGCTCCTACTCCATTTTTTATTTAGTTTCATGTTTTTGGCTTAGATGAAGGTAGCGATACCAGGACGGTACGGTTGGACGTTCCCATGAAGACGGTTCCCCCTGAAGGGAACGCTGAGGTTAGTTCTTCCCATACGCGTCCACCACTTATTTGGTCAGAGATGCCAAGTAAGTCGAATTTTGTGGATGGAATCGCGGAAGAAGTTATTGAGCATCTCCAAGAAGTCCATCCTGATATAGGTATGGCTCGTTTAATGATTAGGAGCTTCCTATCTTATTTGTACAGTCCTAACGTTCGTATTTTCTACTTGGGCAGGCGCTAAACTAAGATGGGATTCCTCTGAGGGCATTAGCATGGAAAGCCTGACTACACTCTCCCCAGAAGTGGAACAAGTGCCAAGGCCTATTTATGAAGGCATTGCAGAAAGCCTTGCACACAACGCCAAGTCATTGTGGACTTGTAGGCACTCCATTGAACAATTGTGGTTACAAGTACAAGCAAAGGAAAAAGCATTCTCTGAAGTATCAGAGGAGCGTGACGATTTAAAGGCTCGATACGAGTTCGCCGCTGCTAGACTGAGTGGGGATCGTTCTTGGCGAACGTCAGAGATTACATACACGAGGTATTGGAACCTTTTAAACCGTCATGCATCACTGACTAGGAGAATAGCAGAATGCAAAGCTCAAGTTGATCTCCTAAACCTCAAGTGTCAAGATTGGAAGGCTTTCGCTTCCAAGGTTCGCAAGTGGGGTCAGGATGAGAAGAACCATAAACATTAGTATAAGAAGTCACTAAAAGAAGTGTCCATTGAAATGCGGCAGCTGGAGATGTTTGTGGAAGGTTTGGGTTTGCATTCCGCCTTCGATACCTTTGCCCAAACTACTATTGTAGAAATGGAATTGCCTAAGAGGGTCATCACAACTGCTTCTGGGAAGTGTCGGTAGGCGAATTTCCTCTGAAACGTCCTACCTGGTCAGTGGTCAACAAAGGCAAGGCTTTGGCAAACATTGACCTAGGCCTGGGTGGGACAGATTGGGCCAGCGTCCCAGTGGAGGAGATCCTTCGTCAGCTAGAGTTTGGCTTAGGGGGATCTCCTATGGTGAGCGTTTTGCCTTTACGAGGTTAACTTATTGGATAAGCTTTAAATTTTTAACATCTGCTCATTGTTATGTTGGTTGTCAATTTTTGGTGTTTTCAGCATGAAGGTGGTGATGATACACACGCGGCTGGCCCTAGTGGAGCGGGGGCTCCTGACATTGGTGGTTCTAAGGGAGATGATCCTCCTGTCATGGACGCTTAGTGTCTTTGTAGTTTTGTTTTGTTTTTGTTGAATCAGTTGACACGGGCATTGTAACTAAAGAAATGCTGAGAAAAACAAGCATTATTTGTACAACATTGCATAAATAAATATTTTTTGTTGACTTTAGGCTGTTTGCACATACGATACAACATTAAAATGTTTTTGGGTTTGCTTTTCTGTTTTAAAGACGACACATTGAAGATAAATGGTGTGTAAAAGGAAAATAAGGTACGCGCTAGTTTGAGGCCATTTCGGGCCTTCATGCGTAGTTTAAGGCCATTTCGGGCCCCATTGTAAAGAAGTGATTTTTTAGGGAAAGTGGATATTCCGTAGTGGACCGACCATTTCTGATCGTGGCTAGTTTTATGTCATTAAGGACATGCTAGTTTAATGTCTTTTCGGACAGGGAGTGTTGTAATTTTTTTGTTTTGCTGTTTATTATTGTTTCTTTGTGTTTTTGGGTTTTATCATAGTTTAATGTCATTTCGGACTAGTTATAGTTTAACATCGTTGCGGACGGAGGGGTTCATGTTAGTTATTTTTTGATTTTTCTGATTTTTATGTCAGGGGGTGTATTGACCGGCATGATTTTGTATTCCCCGTCTCCCTCGCTGATCACGTTGAACAGCAATTCAGTCCAGGATACGTCTGTTCGAATGTTTTCAGTTTCAGTATTTTCGGGCGCTTCGATATCGATCGTTGTTTCCATGTTAGTTTCGTCGTGAGGCGGCGGGTGTACAGTGTTAGACACAGGTTTTTCGGTTTCAGGCTCTTGTCCTGTGTTTGAAGGTTTACTACCCACCAGTTGCCTTTTGTTTGAGTCCTTTTGACTAGGTTTGTCGAGTTCAACTTCGGAGCCTTGTTCGCTGTCCGTGTGAGATGAAATAATGGGAGTAACCGCTTCCCCATGTATGACGATTTCACCACCCTCATAGGGTAGGTGAATCTCCTGATGTATAGGAGAGGAAATGGCTCTCAGTTGGGCCAACCAAGGTCTTCCTAATATTAGGTTGAAACCTGGCATTTCATCGACAACGAGAAAATCAGCGGATGTGGGGAACTGGTCTCCCACTACGAAGTCTAAGGTTATCGTGCCTTTGACCAGTACACGTGACCCGCTAAATGACTTTAAACATGTCGTTGTGGTGGGTTTGATCGAGTCGGTAAGTCCCAATTGTTCGATGATGGGATAGGGTACGACGTTGGTAGCTGCCCCGTCATCTACATGTACCCTATGTATTTTGAATTGGTTTACATGTATAGTTATGAACATGGGGACTGTTGTTGTCTCACCTGTCCTTTTGTCCACTTTGATGTTCTCGTTGTGGAAGCTCAAGGGCTTAGGACCAACCTCGTGAGAGGGGTACATCACCGCATGAATGGCCGGTTCGCTTGGGGGCAAGTCCTCACTAATCGGGATCGATGTTAACATGCGTACTAGAGCTTCGCGATGAGTCCGAGACGTTAGTACCAAGTCATACAAGCTTAGGGACGTGTTCTTTTGTTTCAAGGCTTGTGTGACTTGCGTCAGGGCCGTTGCAAAATCTCTACTGTCAGGGACATTTTTATCAGTAGTGACTGGGTCCATGGGACCCAACATTTTTATTTCGCATTTTGGTGGTTTGTCGTTACTGTTAGGACCCGCCGTGTTATGCGGTTCTTGTGTTTTGGATTGTTCACCATTGCTGTCTGTGTTTGGTGGCTCGTTGGATGATGACATAGGCATGGAGTTCAGTGGAGTTGGTTTGGGTGGCCCCAAAGCTAACCGTTGGCGCTCTTTCTCTAATCGTTCCCAGGTAAGCTTATCGGCTAAGCATTCTCGGCGTGGAGTTGGAGCTGGTTTGGGGGCCTGGGGTTGCCCTGGGACCTTTACGACGTATGGAGCTGGTCGGGGTTGCGAATGGACGGTCGGATATGATTGGGCAGGCATCTGTCCAAGTATCCTGATGACGTACGGGGTTGGTCTGAGCGGAGGTTGGACCTCCGTTGTTGCAACGGCAGATGGTACTTGGACTACGAAGGGGGTAGGCCAAGCATGAGGGGTTGATGCATCCATGGGATTGACTGGAGGGATACGCACCACGTATGATTTTTGGCGCATCATAGTGTTGGGAGTGGGTATGGTGGGGGGCACTCGGACTACGTATGGCCGCTGCGGGGCATGGAATGATTGAGAGGTGGGTACCGACTCAGCGGGAGGGATCTAAACTACAAACGATTTGTCAAGCATTTCCTGTTGATTTTCGGGGTAGATGGTGTTAACACGGGGTGTGTTGGAGTCATCATCACAATAGATTGAAGTAATTACGTACGGTGCCTCTTCAGCGTTCAGGGGGTCTTTATACACCCCCATAGTCTGATTTTGCGGTTGGACAGGGTTAGCCCCGTCAAAAGTGATCCTGCCATCATCAATCATCCTTTGGATGTCCTGCTTCAGGTTAAAGCAGTAATCCGTTCCATGCCCGTTGCATTGATGGTAGTCGCAAAAGCGATCCATCCTGAATCCTTTGGGCACGGGTGGCTCATCCAGTGTTGCCAGGCTCGAGTTCTGTACGAGTTGACAGAACCGGTCATGTCTTTGAATAGCAGCTGGGGACAATTGCTTGTGTTGCATCAATCCAGCCTTTAAGAGTTGATCAAAGAGCTGGGATGGCTTCATCGGTAAAGGGATGTACTGAGAGGGTTCTTTCCTCTCGAAGTTACGCATACGGTTCGTCGGGTTCTGTGATGATGACTCTCGGGCTACTGTAGGAGTGGGCTAATAGTAGTTAGTGGGGGGCACGGGCGGTCTGTGTTGAGGTGTGGTGTTTGTTTGTTGTGCCCCCACTATTGCTGCGATAGTTGTCTTGGCCTTCTCTTTTTCCTTTTTAGTGTGTTGGTTTCTGAAGGCCAAGTATGCGGGGTCATGGCTGTTTTGAGCCGCCTCCTCTATGTTCTTGATTTGTTCAAATGCCTCATTAAGGTCGCGCACGTTAAGGTAATACAGTTTGGACTTGAAAAAATCATTGACCGTCGCTTTCAATATTGTAAGCAGATAAGTTGGAGAGATCGGTTCATGTAGCTCATTGAGAGCCGCACTCCATCTCTGAATAAACTTCTGCACCGGTTCAAGCGGTGCTTGCTTGATCTGCATGAGGCTATCCAGCGTGGCCTCGAGTTTCAAGTTGTACTTGAACCGAGCCACAAATTGGCGTAAAAGATCATCCAAAGAAAGGATAGAGTCCCTGGGCAAGGCTCGGTACCAGTCAAGTGCCCTTCCCGCGAGGGACATGGGGAATACTCGAAGGACAACGTGTGGCCAAGCCTGGAGCAGCGTGCACTCTAACCTGAAGGTTATGAGATGGGCGTTGGGATCTATTTCCCCGTTGTATTTAGTTAGCGTTGGTAGGGGGACACCTTTGGGCAAGGTCAGAGGAGGGACAGAGGAGCTGATAGGTCATCGTTATAAAAATCCACTATCTTCAGCTTTCCCTCAGTGGCCATTTTGAGGCGTTTCACCTCTTCAGTGAGTTCTTGCATTATTTTCTTGGCATCCACCCAGTCTTGGGCGCTCGGTGATACAGCGGATTGGGGTTGCAGTACACCGTACAAGTTAGATTGTTGCGTATGAGGCTGAAGGGCTGAAAGCTGCGCGGGTGCTTGTGTTTGTGGGAAGGTTACAGCGGGCAGCGCTACGGGTGGCACGTGGTAGGGAAAGTATTGTGGCTGTTGTCACTGCAGCTGGGGTTGTGCTTGGGGAACATTAATTGGTGGAACCGCGTGCGGTGGTGTATGGGGATGGGGAACTTGGTGCGACAGCGCTCCCCTTGCTGGCCATTACCCCGCCACGTTGTGGGCGGGGACTCCCTGTTGGGTCACGGCTGTTTAGGGAGCTGTGTGTGCTTGGAGGTGTGGTATGAAGTGGGCGGATGTGGATGCCGGAATCACGTGTGGCATCCTTATCATCCTTGGTGGGAGTATTGCTCCCATGTTATTGATAGGTGGCTGCACTTGTGAGGATGGGCCCGCCGCGGCCGTAGGGATGAGTGTGAGTGGGAAGGTGTTGGGTTGGGGGTTGCTCGGAAGAGGGACGTGGACTAATGCTATTGTTTCTGGTGGCGGCTGCTGGGCCTGGAGGAATCTAAGGTGTGGCAAGGGCATAAGTTCCCCTGTGCCGGGATGGAAAAAAGGGTTGACCTGTGCTTGAGGACTTAAGGTATGGAACGACTCCCCTTGCTCGGATTGAGCGGAAAACTCATCCTCATCCTCTGGTTGGGGTTCCAGTGTGGGCTGGTCCAACAAATTATTCCTTTGAAGGAGGAGTTGTGTGATGAGTTCCGAATACTGTTCAGGAACTGGAATTACGTCGTACGGGGAAGGGATGAACTCTCGTCCCCCCTTGTAATACAACTCAAACTGCCTCTTCGCCTCTAGTTCAGCTTGATCAACAGCCAGGTCAGCTTGTATCTTAATACAGATAAAGTTGTACTGATCCTAGGTAATGATGTTAGAGGCTGGGTTCCTCCCTTGTAGCCTTAGGGATCGGCGGGGACCCGCTGTGGGCTGCATTCCTGGGTGTTGTGCAACGGGTTGTTGAACAGCAACGGTGTCCATGGCGGTGGTCTGAGCGGTGAGAGCGGTGTTGTTTGAAGGGTTCATGATGCTACGTTACGGATATGGGTAAGTCTGGAAATAAGAAGTTGATGTCTTGAGGAACGGGCACCATATACGCCTAGTAGACGGTGTATAGGGGCAGCGTATACAGCGTAGACGCTGGGGGTGTACGCGTGAAATGGGTTGCAGGGTGGAACAGGGAGGCGTAAACAGGAGAAGCGTAAAACAGGCAACGTAAAACAGTACAAAGCATAAACGGTCCAGAGCGTGACTAGTCCTAAGCGTACAGTGTGAAGTGTGAAAACAGGCTCAGCATAAAAGACAGGCTTGTAAACGTCAGCGTAATTAGTAGAGCGTGAAACAGATGGGCGTAAACAAAGCGGTGGTGTTTGAGAGCGTGAACGCTGTGCAGCGTAAACGCTGGGTAGTTGCGAGGTAGGTTTCAGAACCGGACAGCGTAAACGTTGAGAAAGTTAGGGCGGTGTACAGCTAACGGCGTAGACGCTTAACAGCGTATACGCTAGGAGTTGCGGGTAAGTTTTAAGGAGGCCCTCCTTCTAGCGCCAATTTCTGTACCGCCCGAAATCGTCGGTTTCTGGCTGGAACGAAAAATAGAGGCCGAGGGATCGCGGGATGGATACAGAAGCCCCTGCCTATGCCTAAGGGCGTGCTGGAATGCAGCAAAGGCAGAGTACTTTGGGTGGTCCGCACACGGATCAGACAAGGATTTCCCTGTGCGTACGCAAATGCTAATACGCTGGGTTATGCGTAAACGTGAACAGGCATAAACGAGGCGTGGGCCAAATTGAACTTGCAGCAAATGAAACGATGGAATTACAGAGTCAGAGTACAGTGCACCGGTCTAATGCAGTTATGGGAAAACAAGGTGGACGAAAAGCCCCGGCGTACACAGAGGTGACTCGGACGGTTTGCAGGGCGAGCGGTGTGTAGAAGACTGTCTGCAACGTACAGGGTGTAAGGAATTTTCAGCTCTTGTGCGCAGCATAGATGTTCTCTAGTGTGCTCCGAGATTTTGCCAACCGTCTGGAGGAAGTGGAAAAATGGGGGTTTTATACAGGTTGTTACGCTAGACTCGGGATGGGAGACACGTGGCGCGTTGACCGGGTGCATACACTTTACAAATATACAAAATGTTACAACTGCTGGGCATATACGCCACACATCAGGTCAGCGTATACGCTGAAAACACTGGGCGTGAATTGGGTGGAGATGCTGAGCGCTGGGCGTATACGCTGGAATGCTGGGCGTACACGCCGGGCGCATACGCCGAAGGGTGCCACTTGCTTCAATTCTTGCTCTTCGATGTTATCTTCATGCTGTCATTGGAGATCCTGTCGTCGAGTGTGTGCATCTATAGTGCCTGGGCATATACGCCGGAGAGCTGGGCGTATACGCTGGAGTGTTGGGCGTACACGCCGAGCGCATACGCTGGGCGTATACGCTGGAGTGCTAGACGTATACGCTGTATATGCTGGGCTTGGCGTATACGCTGGAGTGTATACGCTGGCACCATGTGCTTAGCCAAAACTAAGTGTTGCGATCATGCAGCCGGCGTTGTTTGTGAGTTCCAGGGTCTTGTTTGGGGTCGGACAAGTACTAAGCTCCGAACTTTGTGGTGTTTCAATAATAAAGACAGCAAACCAAGATGGAGGTGGAATTGAAATGGATAAAGCTGTTGAAATGTTAGCTGTGGAAAGTATTTTAATGATGGGTTTAAGATGTACTTGTCAGAATGCCTCCATGAGGCCTACTATGAAAGAAGTTGAGTTATTTCTACAATTAGTATATCCTTTGAATCTCCAAAATCAAATGACACTACCAAGAAACTTGGAAGAAGTTATTAGTATTGTGGAATCACAACCACATTTGCTCTTCAGAAGGGTAGAAGCTGAAAGTTCAACATTTTCTTCTAATTAGTGATTCTAGGTAAGTCTTTAGAAATAAAACAATTAACTTTTGTCTACGTCACTAAGCAAAATCGTGATATTGTGGCCTAATGATTTTTCCTTATGCTTCCTTATTTATACAATTCATTTGGTTTTAACATGTGATACTTACTATTTGTAATATTGGTGATGTGTAGGATTTGCTTCATCTTGTAATGGAAGAATGCACCCTGGTACCAATGCTTCACATGTGTGAATTGCTATTTTATTTTACAGAAACCAAGTCTACAACTTCATTTAATTATTCACTTTTTCATGTTGAAAACAAAAGTAGAACATGGATTAGCATTTACTTTTAAGTATTTTGAATTATTTTTTAATTGGAAAAGTACACTCAACTAGGCCACCTCTACATGTTAATAGAGTAGCCCATGATGCTTGTTCTTCTCCAGCTATGATTCATCAAAGTTTATCATGCTTTGTAATTTTTCTGTGGTCATGAATGTGTATCATGTAAACTTCCTTCAATATACTATTTATGTTTTGAACTTTGTAAATAGTCATGATCAATGTTAAGAAATAATGTAATTCAGCCTCATGATTTAGGCAACATGTACATTTACTCATTAATTTCTTTATACAAGATTTCTAATAAATCATTGTATTTGTGGCTTGGGCTTTGTAGCATCGAGGTGAAACCTTTTACATAAGATTGATCTCTTTGGGGATTTTATTTCCCCTGAATAAACATTTTATTTTTATTGATATATGTATTATAGAAGTTAATAAACCTAATGGTAATAACCTAGTTGAAATTGATTTGGTTAATAGAGATCTAAATTGTCTTAGGAATATAATAAAATTTCAATTTTAGTTTCATAAAAAGAAATTTATTTAAAGATCTTGGAGCCTGTAATCGCAGCAAAGTATACAGTTCTCCAAAACTATATGCAAGGCATTGTTCAAAACATTTTTGTTATTGTTTTCATGAAAATATTCTCTGGTATCTTTGAGACATAACAGTGGTGCCCACCATATCTAAAAGTTCCCCTCTTTTATTTCTATCAATTTTCTTTGCAATCTCCTCCATTTTTTTTGTTAAAAAGGCAAGTAAATATCTTTTAAAATAAAAATCATATACAAAGCACAGGGGTTATGAAACCCAAGGAAGTGGCCAAAGCAGGGGAGAAAAACCCCCGAGAGGGAGGTAAAACTTCCCAAACAATGAATAGAGATGAGATGAACACCCTCCAAAAGGGGTAAGACTATTATGGTATCATCCTTGGAAACACCATATGATACCACCCAAGAGTCCCAATAGCAACAAGAGTGAGGACAAACTCAAGGTGGGCTATGCATTAATGCTCAACACCCTATGTTACAACATAGCATACAACCCATTAGCCAATGGTTAGATGTATTAGTACTATCATAAATATTAATTATGCAACCATACTAGCCAAGTGTATGTACACATAGATGCACAACAACCACACAACATATCGAATCCCCTAGAAGAACTATTGATGAGACGCGGCATGCATAGCGCCGCGATATCGCATCCCTCCTGCGATATCGCGTACGCGATATCGTGTCCTTCCCTGCGATATCGGGTACGCGATATCATGGTCCGCCGCCATATCTATAAATAAGAGGCAACACTCCCTTCATTTCCCAATCCTGGCTAGAAGTAGCGAAGCTCTGGTAGATTGATCACTCCAGAGTTAGATTAATTTCCCATGTGCCCATAGTAGGAGTCCTAGAGTGAACGGCTCTTTATTCGAGCAACTTTGTAACCTGAACACAAGTTGTATACGGCAATAAAGATGAACTTGATTGGATAAACCNCTAGGCTAGAACGTGTGATAAGTATGACTTGGCTACGAGCATCCACGGGTGTGTACGGCTAGCCAAGGAATCGGCTGCTTATCACACTTAGGCTAAATAGGTGCCTCAGTACGACCACTTCGAGCACTTGCGTTACGTGTGCTGATCCCAGTAACGATTAGCGTTTGGTAGCCATAATTGCATAGTTCAGGGTGTGTCTGGTAAGTGGGAACGGATGCTGACGCTAGTTAATTTAGGCTTAGGACAGTAGTTAGAGTTAGTTAGTTTCTCAACCCTTTTCCCCATAGCTTAGGAGATAAACCAAAAAATACCAAAAAATCATATACCTCGGACTTGCTTAACCATACACCGTGACACATACAAGCAAGCCTGGGAAGACAATGAACGATTAACCCCAAGCGTTTCTTGTGGCGTTAAGGCATTTAGTCTGCGAAGTTCGACCGGATCGCGCATGCATGCTCGTATTCATATGGTTGAGTGTAGGGGTACCTCGCCACTCATCATTGGCGTCATTGCCGGGGACTAAGTGTTTTTTGTGCCAATTGAACATAAGGGATATCACTCACATCGTTGTGAGCTTTAACGAACCTTCAGGTTAATCAATAAAATTAATTAACGGTAAAAAACAGCACACCATAAGAATGGCTTCTTCTCATGAAATCAACTCACCTAAGGACAACACAGGAGATGGTCAGCATCAGACGCATAACCTAGACCAGCCATGTCCTAAACAATCCAAGGTCACATATACTCATCCTGATGAGAATGTCCCTGACTTTACTTTTATTCTCGATCAAGATGAACAACTGCGATGGAGAGATCTACAAGGTAACATTGTGTTACCCCCAGATAGATCTACCCCTAACATGCTTTTCCGTGCCTTAGCACAGATTGGCATGCAAGAACTGTTTGCGGAATACGTTCTAGATGATTATGACATGAGGGATTATCATCCCACAAATGCCCAACATATTCGGGATGAAAGGCAAGAGAGCCAACGTTCATTGTTGAAGGGCAAGGTTCCCCACGTCATTAGTGAAATAGGAGACGAGGAACCCCTCACAATGGGTTTCTTAGAAAATGATGTTCCTCCTCCTCACTCTGGTGAAGAGGTAAAGCATCAGGGCCTTCGATCAACTGTACATGCTACAGGCTCTGATCCCCGTGAGCACCAACTGTTCACGGCAGGAACAACTACTCATACTAAGGACTGACACTTAGATCGTTACAACGATCGGGGCCGAAGCAGCCGAAGAGAAGGTAAGAAACATCGCCATGGTGATGGATCCCCTTCCTCTTCTCCTTCATCTCACCATTCACACTCTCCTTCCACATCTGGGCGTAACCATCGTGAGCATAACGGAGAGAGTAAAAGTAAAAGGGAAGATGAAATACCTCGACAAGAAGGTCGAGAGGAGTTAGGACAAGGGCAAGGACGTAGGGAAAGTAGGGAACCACCACGTAGACACCACAAACTTCATGAAAGAGATGATCATGACAAACCCCTACTCATAACCCAAAGTATGCTAGACATTAGAGAGGCAGTTAGGATTCCCACAAGGCATTTAAAGGACAGTAGGATCAAGCGTTTGGACATAAATAATATCTCACGTTTTGAAGGGGGATAAAATGTTGATCCGCAAAATCATTTGCAGGCATTCCATGATGCCTGTGCCTTGCAGAATATTAATAGCGAGTGGAAAAAGCTTAAGTTGTTCCCAAGGACACTCACTAAAGAA
>MNCI01013469.1:215485-259411 GCA_015680685.1 Gnetum montanum | reverse complement strand
AGACCGAACATAAAGGATGCAAACCATGTTTTACAAGAACTTAGATTGAAAAATGGTATCACATTGGAGAATCTAACAACTTTTTTAAAAAAATACATATAGGATTAAAAAAAATCTTGGTAAAAAGTGCTCTATAAGAACATAAATTGAAAAATGGTATTATATTAGATAATCAAACACCTTTCTTAAAAGAACTGGATATGAGAAGTCACAATAAATTATGTATAAATCATCATTTTTATTATATTAGATAATCAAACCCCTTTCTTAAAAGAACTGGATATGAGAACTCACAATAAATTATGTAGAAATCATCATTTTTAATGTTAAATTTTTCCATAAGTAAATTTTTAAAAAATTAGATGGAAAAGATTACCATAAATCACCTATAAATTGTAATTTAAATAATTAAATTTTATAGTAAAAAATTTTATAAAGTAATATTTTAAATTTCTAATTTTGTGGATTATATGGAAGAATGTATAGCTTTTTGAAAAAATCATGATAAATCACATACAAATCATCATTTAAATCATTAAATTTTACTATAAAAAATTTTTAAAAATAAATCAGAAAAAAACACCATAAATCTTATACAAATCATAATTTAAATCATGAAATTTTATAAAGTAAAAAATTTACCTAGATGTTTCTATTTGGATTTAAATTTTAGATTTGAGCAAACGTTTCATGATAATTGTACCATCTATAATGTGTGTATTATTATTATTGGAAGATAAAATATAAGTTGCAATTGATTTCTCCAAGATCACAGAGAATAAATAAAATTACAATTAGTTGCACGTTGAGATGTAATGCAGCTAATTTTAGGATGACAAAAGAATAACTACTAGTATGATACTTTAATATTGATTTAGAGAAAATTTTAAATACTTTAACATTGTTTCACACCGAGTAACTGTTTTAACTGTGAACTATCCTGCGCACACGGCTAGGCTAAAAGCCAATGGATGTCAAACTGGAGTAGAAAATATGATGGTACAGGTGCACACCTTGTGAATTCACCAAATATTGTAGACGTACACCATGACACCGAATATCCTGCTCTGTGTGGAAAATCCCAGTCCGCGTGTGGAAAATCCCAGTCCGCGTGGAATATTGTGGATGCCTATAATGGACGTTTTGCTATGAAAGGAAAACACAGGAACCAAAATTTACTCCCTTCAACTTTCCTAATACATGGAACGTGGTTTCTATTTTCCATGATGTCCACTTCAATCCAAAATTATGATGGTACAAGTAGATAACTCTGTGAATTCACCAAATCCTATAGACCTACACCATGACATCGATAATACTGTGCTGTGATAACTCTGTGAATTCACCAAATCCTATAGACCTACACCATGACATCGATAATACTGTGCTGTGGACTGCATCATGAATCCAAAGATCCTGGTCTGTATGGAATATTGTTGCTGCTTACAATGGACATTTTTCCATAAAAGGGAAAACACAGAAACCAAAATCTACTCCCCTCAACTTTTTTAATGCTTGGAATGTGGTTTCTATTTTCCATGAAGTCTACTTTAATCCAAAATTATTATTGGAAACCAGGCTGTGCAAGGACTGCATCATGAATCCAAAAATCTATGGACTGCATTATGAAACCAAAAATCCAGTCTGCATGGAATATTGTTGCTGCGTACAATGAACATTTTGCTATGAAAGGGAATGTAAGAAAATTTAATCAAAACATGCATATAACCAAATTGCACAAATCACCAACATGTAGAAATAAACATAAAACTCACCTCCAACCATTGATGCTCTCGTTTGGACTACGTAAACATGTTTCAAAGAGTGTTCTAAATTCTTCTATCACACTAATGCTCAACAACGATGGTGTATGTAGACTTTGAGTGTCTGTGCTATGGATCAAAACTACAACACCACCGTGAGTTTATTCTGGTACCATTTGTTCTTTCATCAAGAACATTTTATAGGCCAGAAAAAATACATTGCTAAAGATTAACTTCTAATTTTAATGGGAAATATGAGACCATTTTTGTGAAAACCATTACAATAAATTTAGTTGGCTTCAATTTTAGAATCATTAGTTTTGAGTGTTCCATAACATATAAACAATTATATTGAAACTTTCCGTAACACGTAAATAGTTACATTGAAGCTTTACGTAACGTGTAAATGATTACATTCTCCCACTTGGTCTCCATATTTAACCTAATATCCATCAAACCCAAATTTCAAGAAATAAATACATGAATTATGGTGATAGTTCCTTTCAATGTGAGTATTATCTTCTATGTATTATAATGTATTATATCTCAAATTTAATTTCTTATATGGTAACTAAACTTTATGAATAAATCCAATGTTCATTCTCGATTGTGTCATATGTGAATTTTCTCTAATAACTATATGCATAAATTGAATATGAAAAAACATCATAATTAAATGAGTTTCATTAATACTGTAAAATTGTACGTATAAACAAATTATATTATGGAACCAAGTCCTATCTGAACTATATGATCCTTAAATGACTTCGATGACATTCCTTTTGTCAAAGAATCATCTATCATCAATTCAATATTTATATGCTTAATGACCACTTTGTTTTCCTTAATACGTTCCTTTATGGTTAAGTACTTCATGTCGATGTGTTTACTTCGACTACCACTTTTATTATTCTTAGCCATAGAGATAGTAGCTAAATTGTCACAAAATATTCTTAATAGCCTATATATAGAATCTACAATTCTAAATCCTGACATGAAACTCTTCAACCATACACCATGTAAAGTAACCTTAAAATAAGAAATGAAATCTACCTCCATTATGGAAGTAGCAACCAAAGTTTGTTTTCCACTCCTCTAAGACACAACTCCTCTAACTAGCATAAAAACATAATCATATGTTAATTTCATTAAATCAACATAGCCATCAAAGTCTAAATCAGAGTAGCCAATCACCTCTAGATTGTTAGTTCATCTATACATAAGCTTGTAATCTTTTGTTCCTTGAAGGTATCTCATTGTCTTCTTTGTAGCCCTCCAGTGGTTCATGTTTGGATTACTCTTATATCTACCCAACATTTCCATAGGAATTGCAATGTCAGGTCTTGTGCAAACCTATGCATACATTAGGCTTTCAATAGTTGAAGCATATGGAATGTTGCTCATATGCCTTTTCTCTAAATCATTCCTGGGGTACTAGTTCAAATTGAACTTGTCACCCTTTACAATGGATGCTATACTTGATAAACAATCTTTCATCCATAACCTCTCTAAAACATTATTGATATAGGTTTCTTGCGATAGTCCTAGAATACATCTAGATCTGTCCTTATGGATCTTAATGTCAATGGCATAAGATGCCTCACCCATATCCTTCATGTCAAAGTTCTTAGAGAGAAATTGTTTCACCTTGTATAGAAATCCATTATCATTGGTCACAAGAAGGATCTCATCCACATATAGGACAAGGAAACAAATTTTACTCCCATTGACCTTCTAGTGTATACATTGATCCATGATGCTTTCTTTAAAACCAAATGAAGTGATGACATCATGAAATTTTAAATACCATTGACGGGAGGCCTGTTTCAATCCATATATCGATTTCTTGAGCTTGTATACCAATTGCTTGCCACCATTATAGGAAAATCCTTTAGGTTGATTCATATAAACCTCTTCTTCTATATCACCATTGTGTAATGTCATTTCACATTCATATAATGTACTTTGAAATCAAATAGGCAACCAATGCCATAATCACAGGAAGGGAGTCCTTCTTAGATACAGGAAAAAAGGTCTCTATGTAATCTATTCCCTCTATCTGAGTGAACCCTTTGGCAACAAGTCTTTCCTTATAACTTTCAATGCTACCTAAGGAGTCTTTCTTTGTCTTGGAGACCCATCTGCATCCAATGGATTTTACACCATTAGGTAACTTGACAAGATCCCAAACTTCAGTAGATGATATAGATTTCATCTCATCTTTCATGGAATCATACCACAAGTCAGATTTCTTACAACTCATGGCTTGTAAAAATGTTTTGGGATCATTTTCTACTCCTATGTTGTAGCTAGACTCTTGTGGATACACTATATAGTCACTAGGAATCATTTATTACCTAACTTTATTAGATCTCCTTAATGTTGGTTCATCATTCTCTTGAGGAGCATATTGTTCAATAGCTTGTTCAACAAGTTCTGGTATCTATTGTTCAACTAGATCTATTGCTTCTTAATCAGCAGTATGTGGAACTTCAATAGCTGGTTGTTGTTTATCACGCATTTGTGCTCTAGGCATGTTGTGTACAATAATCAATTTATCACTTGAAGTAGAGAGTTGATTGTATGCATGATCTTTCTCAAGAACAATGTTCTAGGATCGATTGCTCCTACTAATCAAGTCATTCTCAAAAAATTTAGCATTCCTTGATTCCACAAACCTAGTAGTATATAATAGAAAATAAAATTTGTATTCCTTAGATCATTCAACATATCCAACAAAATACCCACTTAAGGTCCTTGGGTTTAGCTTCTTTTCTTGTGGATTATAGACTCTTAATTCAGATAGATATCCCCAAATGCATATAAATCACAAACTTGATTTCCAACCTTTCCATAATTCAAATGATGTTTTTGAGATAGCCTGGGTTAGAACTCAATTTAATATATACACATTCATCTTAAGAGCTTCAGTCCACAAGGACTTAGGAAGCTTGGAGATGCTAAGCATACTCCACACCATGTTCAACAATGTTCAGTTTCTTCTCTCTACCACACCATTCTGGTTTGGAGAACTAGGCATAGTGTACTAGGCAACAATCCCATGCTCTTGAAGAAACTTAGCAAATGGACCAGATGCTTGTCCATCTTTAATGTATCTACCATAGTATTCGCCACCTCTATTAGACCTCACTATCTTTATTTGCTTATTGCACTATTTCTCTACTTCAATTTTAAACATCTTAAAGGCATCTAAAGCTTCATTCTTGTTATGAAGTAGGTAGAGATACTTATATTGTGAGTAATCATCAATAAAAGTAATGAAATACTTTTGACCATACACATCCATATCTAGACTACAAATATCTATATGTATGATCTCTAATATGTTTAAACTTCTCTTAGCACATTTCTTTGACATATTGATCTATCTTCTCTTTATGAAATCCACAAAAGTGTCAAAGTTAGTAAAATCTATAGTACTAAGTAATCCATTTACTAATCTCTTTATTCTCTCAATAGAGATATATCCTAATCTGAGATGCCACAACCTAGAGGATTCTTCATTCATAACACATCTCTTAATGTCAACACTATCACGAACATGCATAGAAGTATAAGAAGTTTCATTTTGTAAACTAATTTTGAAAAGACCATCTATCAATGTACCATTTCCAATAAGTTCAAATCTATAATATAAGCTAAATATAGTATTTGAAAATTTAAAGTAAAATTCCAATGATATAAGCCTTGAAATAGAAATTCAATTCCTCGGAAAACTTAGAATATAAAATGTCTTTTCCAACTCTAAAAAAAAGCACTACTTAAAACTAATTTGCATGTTCTGACTACCTCCACATGTGAGTGCATCTTATTGCCTAAATAGATACACAACTCACTTCATGGGGGTATGATGAGTCACCATTTAGTGCATCGCGATATCGTGTACGCGATATCACAGCCTCGCTGCAATATCATGTATGTGATATCGTAGTCTGTCTCCTCATCTATAAATAAGAGGATTCAATTAGGAGATGGGAGATTTTTTTCAATTTTAGTTTAAGTGTTAAGTTTTAGTTCTTGTTTTTCTCTCAACCCTTTTCCTCTCAGTGTATGCCCGCAGTGTGATGATTGTAATTGTACGGCACCTTTATTTGAGTCTGACGTACTTGGACATGCACATGACTAAAAATAAAGATCGAGATTACTTCATCATTGCAGCATTCACTTAGCTTAATTATTTAATTAACTATTATTTACTACTTTTTTAGTTAATACCTTCTCACCCTAAAATCCTGTTAAACGCGCAATGAGTATAACTTGATTACGAGCATTTAAGAGTTACTACTTGGTAACCCAGTAACATACCTAGGATCTGCGCTTGGTAATCCCAGTGGTAGTCATGCATGAAGTCCAAGATGTGTATGAATAATCAAGGAACGGATGCTCATCGCACTTAGGCTAGCTTAGATTCTCTCTCACCCTTCTCTCTTAGCTTAGTTAATATTATCTTCCATTTCCTTCAGGAGTAGCATTAGATTAGAAAACACATCATACACCTCACTCTGGACTAAACCATACGTGAAAAAGCTAACACTAGTCCAGGTGGGAAGACACCGAACTGCGACCTAAGGCTAACTGTCTAGATGCCACAACTAGCCCATCTGTAGAGTTCAACCGGATCGCACGTGTAATGCTCGTATTCGTATGGTTGAGTGTAGGGGACCTTGCCACTCATCATTGGCGTCGTTGCCGGGGATAGTGCTAGTTATCTAGATTAGTTATATCATACAAGGTTGTTGTATAGGAATTAACGATATATCATTTAGCAAGAAATAATTATAAAAAGTCACACATAAATTCACACCCAACTTCACAACCATGGCTCTCCTACAAGATTATAATAATGCTACACTTAGTAAGGAAGTTCATTGGAGAACCAACAAAATATATGACAATGAAGATTGGAGTATACAACTCGAGGTGAGGGTTTCTTATGAACATAAATGAAAGAAATGTCATCCCAACACACGAAAGCATAACTTATGAGATGATGATCAACCCCCATTGTCCACTACAAGTCTAACGCAAATACAAGAGGTTGTTTGAATCTCCCTTAGGCATCGTAAAGAGAGCCACCTACCTAGGCTCGATTTAAACAACTTTCCCAATTTTTCAGGAGGCTATGACTTAGATACGCATCAGCATTTACAAGCCTTCTACGATGCTTGCACATGGAACAACATTGATAATGGTTGGAAAAAACTCAAGCTCTTCCCTATGACACTCGTTGGCTAAGCAAAAGTATGGTATAGATCGTTAGAACCAAAAATACGACGTTGGCCAACAATGGTAGAACTCTTTAATGAAAGATATCAAACCTACGCAAGAGTGTCAGCCTTGAGGAAACAAATCCAAGAGTAGAAAAAAGTAAAACATGAACCCTTGGACATGACCTTAGAAAGATATTATGCACTGTTAAACAATTGTCCAGGCCATAAGTTTTTTGAGGAAAGGCTAATGTACTATATCATTGATGAGCTTCGTGATGAAACAAGAGAGACCTTAGGAATGTATGCCCAAGGTCAACTATATGAACTATGAACCCATCAAGTCCAAGAGCTTATTAAGTGGGTAGCAAAAGAAGAAGAAGAATTAGCTAGATGGGAGACTATTGAAAAACATTAACGGGACCAAAATCACAACTTAACAAAGGTCCATGATCATAAAAAGGAGAAATCAACCAATCACAAGGACAAAGAACCATCTTTGCCGATACAACAATCATTAGAAGAAGTTAAGGCAAAGATCAATAAGATGTTGGAATGGACGTATAAAAAGTGTGGAGAATATATCAATATCATTGAAGATAGAGTTTTGACAACCCAAGAAGTAGGACAAAGTATCAGTAGACAATCAGAAAGAAGGGATAAGGAAAATAAGAGCTCAACTGCCAATCATACGTATGAATGCAACATATGCCTATATGATCATCCCGAGGGCCAATGCCCAATCTTGTTACATTTGTATGAGCATTGGGAAAACACATTACATCTAGATTTCATACAGAGATACTATGTTTGATCATAGTGGCAACAATCCCAGTCGTGAGGAGGCCACCCCTTAACTGGAGACATGCTCTGTATCCTCCGAATCTAAATGCTTATCACGTTCAACATCGTGTTTCCCCAAATGGGCCAACATACTCTATCTCACCACATTATCATTCTCCTCAATACTATCAACCCATGCCTTCAATACAACCACTGCCTTGTGTATCCTACGCTTCTCCTCATTTTCAACATTCTCATCCTTTCCCTCCTTCTACATCGCCACCAATTGTTCCTAAAGTGCCTGCACCACAACAACAACCTCCGAACGTTACTTGTGCTGCTACTGTTAACAACAGTAGTGCGAGGCCTCATCAACATCGAAGGCGTCCCTTCTTTAAGCATGACCATAAGAAGGAACAACACAATTCCAAGGCCACTGCATCCTCCAACTCAACACAAGTCCAACCATGTGGTGCACCTGTATCTTCGAATCCAATGCCTCATGTCACATCATCAAGGCCACCAATCGACACTCCAACAACCATACAACCCAATGAACACAACCATGGGAGACAACATCCTGATCCTTGCATACCATCTAACGGTCCCTATTATCATAGTGGGTCAACTCTTTACCCAAGAACCACATCTTACAAATTGCCCCACTATGCTTACTATAATCAAATGTGTGAACCCCAATCGGGTAAGTATGACTGGGTCCCAATATTTCCAACATGCAAGGATCCTCATCCTTTATTTATTAATCCTCGCCATTCTCAACCGCTTAGTTATGGGGGATATCCCCCATTCTAGTAACAAGTAGGATTAATAACCACTTTTTATTTTCTTTCATTTTACAACTTTTGTTTTTCAGTTTTTCAATTTTCAATTTCTTGTTTTATCTTTTTATCTTCTTATCTTTCTATGCTTTTGTAAGTAATCTCATCTACGAATAAAACACTCATGTGGATCGTTAGTTGAGGTGTGTTCTATGTTATCAAGTCTTGAGTGATCAATTATGTGGACAATGAGCCCATTACGCCCACTCATCCATTCTACAAATAAGAGGTTCTGTTTGAGGGTACAGTGATATTCTTGACATTCTTAAAAACTTAAAATTAACTTCGTGTTCATTGTACCCAGAATGAAGAAGGATGGACCAAGAGAGAATGATTAGGGTGTGACATCAAGGGGACTTGCGGATTCTCTTTGGTGATGTCTATGTGAGTTATCATGCAACATGGTTTTACTAAGATCCTTGTAGATCTAAAGAAAAATGGGAGTAAGAGTAATCAAAAGGGCACTCAAAAATCCAACGCTATTCTAGGGGGTCCCACTGGAAAGACATGTACCCATGCCTGAAGGTTGGTGGCTTCTCTGGATTAAGCATAAAAAAATGAAAAGAAAAGTGCCACAAAACAAAAATCACTCCTCCCTTGAATAAAACACCAAGTGATTGAACCCCTAGTTGTTATGGGACTCTCATAGTTGCTCATCATGGAATAAAACAATGCGATGTCACTGATTAGAGGAATGGACTTGGTCCTGATCTTGGAATGACGGGTTAATAACATGTTAATCATGCTTTATACGCAAAATTCATTGTGCCCTAAGTTAGATACCTCATGTCCCAGTCTCTGCAATCCCTTCTCTGATTCATCCCATCTTGCTATTCGTGTAATTATAGCTCGTGTCATGTGTAACATAGAATTCTTACCTCATTCCGATGATATTTACATGTGTGTGTTTTGTGGAATCAGTGCGGATTACATTTAACCCTTCTAGTGCCCACAGACACTTTAAGTGTGGTTACACAAGGGCATTATAGGTTGAAACCTGATTTGGGGAGGACCCACTTGTGTAATCTTTTGTAATTCTCACTTATGACATAGCTGACACACACCATTTCTTACCCTCAGCCTACTTTTCCTAACATTCTTTCCCTATTATTATTATCCCTCTGAATCAACGTTCCTATGTACCATTACATAGCCTTTTTCTTTACCATCCAAGGTCCTCATTGATAAAACCCACATATCATTATTCGTGCCTTCAAAACCATCTAATTACCTAGAACCCCTTCATAATACCCCAATTTCCTAAGTTACACCGTTGATTTCAAGAAAATCTTCAATAATTTGGTATTTTATTATTGTGCCCAATGTCGCTAGGGTCGTGATATCGTGACAGAAGCGATATTGTGTACGCGATGTATCGTATGTGATATCACGTCCTATAAACCTATAAATAGGCAACCCCCCCCCCCTCCCCGCAACACTTAGCATCATTTTTCAGAAATCACGCAGGGGAGTTTTTCAAATTTTTCTCTACAACTTGCGAGTGTGACACCCTTGTTTTTCTATCCATATCTCACTCGTCGGTACTCCGATTTTAATTCCGTCTGAACCTACTTGAACCTAGAGTGTTCAGCTTAGTCGTGGGGGAGGAACACCTGCCAAATAACACCTAACTTTTTTGGAATTTTTCATTGCCCAAAGGACATTATTAAGGGTAATTAGTTGTAAATTAAGAATAAAATGTGACAAAAAATCATTTAATCCTTTAGGTACACCAGGAGATTAAAATTGGAAACCACCTAAGTAAAACGGACTCATTATTACAATCTTTCAGGCAATATCACATGGAGATAAAATAAATTAATTAATTAAGGCAAGTAGTAAGGTATAACTTAACTTCAAAACAACCTTACTAACCCTTGGCCCTGTGTGATTGCAGATGGCCCCGAAACGTTGACAATAGAAAGGTCCTGCTCAAGGTGGAAGCAAATGACCTAGGAGAGGTGGAATACAAGTCCCTGCTAGACAACATGTAGAACAGGAGGAAAAATTGTTCAATATTCATCAAGAGGATCCTCTTACCGTACAGTCCGGGCAGGCAGAAGGAGGAGCTACTACAGCACCTGAACAGGGACAACAACTCACGTTGCCCCAAGATTGTGTTCAGGCCATCCACAAAAAGTCCACATTTGTTGTGGTGATTGTGGAATTAAAATTTGAATCTTTTGTAGAGTTCTCTCCTGACACTATTAGGGATCACCTCAAAGGGTCTTCCTTATGGCCTACCCTCTTAGAAAGTGGTGCCTGGTACTTAGGGGAGACGTACCAATTCTAGGACAATAAAGAACAAGGCACCACCATCAATATTTGTGGTGTGACAGTTGATTTCTCTACATAGGCCATTTTGGAAGTATTAAACCTCCTGAATACAAGGTCCAAGGTTGCTCAGTTATCTACCCATTTAGACCCCAATGTGTGACAGGATTGGTTGGAAAGGGTGTATGGCAGATATAAGACATTTGGTGATTTTACGACAAAAGAGAGGATCTATTTCAAAATGGGAACTTATCACCTCTTCCCCATGAAGGGCTTAAAAAGAATATCAACATATGCAGCTAGAGGATGTGCAATGCTGATGGGGAAGGTTCATGCTAACCTACCCCGTCTATACTTAACAGAGATCTTGAGGCGATTTCGAGGAACAGAAGATAGGGAAGATGGCATTGTCCTTCCCTTGTCTTATTAGGAAGCTTTTTCAACATGCTGGTATCTAGGGGTACACTAATGATGTCCTCCAAAAAGCCAAAAATGCTTCATATACTAAACTGTTAAAGCCACCAGCTACAAGGAATATTACTGGTGAGACGCTAGGGCCAAAAGAAGAAGAAGAACAGACGGCTAGACCAACTGCAACCCAACTTGTAGGATCCAGCCAACAACAAGAAGCAGGGCCTAGAACATGCCAGGATCAGCCACCACCACTGCAAGACTATAGACCATCGATGAGAAATCTCAGGGACATCACCAAGATGGTTAGTTGGGGAAGTCGTGATGACTCAAATATCTTCCACATCATTGATGATGTCATGCAGCCCACAGTTTCTTTGGATCATACAAGGGGTGAAGTGGCTATTCATACAGGAGGAGAGGAAAGTACTTGGTCACAACAGATCTTAGGAAACGTGACATCTTTCCAAGTGCAATTAGAAATTGGTGAAGGGGCCACTGTCATGGTCATGCAACACCAGGATGCCGCGGTAGCTGCAGGAGTGGTCACAAACCACATCAAAGAATTGTTCAATGTACCTATTGTACCACCGGCAGATCTCACAGGAGCATGGGATGCTCAAACTTTGGCCGAAACCTCAGTGACTCCTATGGAACATGAGGATGTGCTTGATCGATTGCTACAAATAGGACAAGTAATGATGTCCCTGTTTGACATTCCTCAAGATGTTACGGTAATTCAGTTAGACCTCATTTCCACAAAGGGGAATCTAGTCTTAAGAGAAGTGAGGGTTGAGCATGCTGAAGCAGAGGTGTAGAAATTACAAGAGTAGCTCGCAGCCCTACAAGAAGCATAGTGGAACCCTTTGTAATTTGTTCCCGCAGACCAGCTTGATAATTTCAGAACTGAGCAACTAACCAAGCTAATCACGGAGAATAAAATGGGGCTGAATAAAAAGAGAATGCTATTTGGGATGCATCTGCAGCGTAGGTGCAAACTCATGTGCATCTCAAAGCACTCAACACCTTACAAGAAGAAAATAAGCAGCTTGTTGTCGACAACCTTCAGTTGACCTCTGTGGAAAAGCAAAAGAATGTTCTCAAAGAACACTTCCATCAGCTACGAGAATAATTCATCTGGGTCAACCAAGACATAAGCCATTTAGCCAAGGACAATCGAACCCTTTCAATGGAGGAGGTACACGCAATCTACCAAAAGATAGCTATTGAAATAAGCATGTGGCAAAATGAGACGAAATGACATGAAAAGCTAAAGGAGCACTTCCAAGATCAGGTGGGGATGTACAAACAAATCCTTAAGAAGGAGATCCATATGACCAAGGCCCACATCAATGCTATCAATGCTCAACACACTGACTGGCGGGCCATATTGGAAACATATGCTTTTGCCCACCAAGCGAAAGTTAAGAATCGGGACCTTCAGATTCAGGATCTAACAGAATACATGGAGTTGGCAAACCTGCGGTATGCTAACCTTGCCATGTTAATAGCAGGGTGCCCGAGGATAGAGCTCAATTAGTAGGTAGCAACCACCTATGTCAAATACGAAGCAGAATTTGCAGAATGTAAGAAGTTATTGGAAAAATTAGAGATCGCAAATTCTGAACTTGAGGTAGTGAAGGCAAGCTACCAAGGCCAAAAAGGTGTCACAACAAATATGGCTTGACGGCTTGCAGATTTCCAAGAATACAAAGATAAAGCTAGAGCCTATGAAGAGGAATGATGGGTATTCGTGGCTTGGTATGTCAAGGCCAATCAAATGTTTCCGCAACTACCCTATCCGTGGGAAGTGCCGACTCTGTCAAACATTGGAACATTAGCATGGATGGCACCCTCCGACTGAAGAGGAGAAACTTCAGGCCATACTTCAACACCATCAAGTCTCAAAACCTAGAGCACAAGACAAAGGGAAAGCACCAATGGAGGAGCCACCGCCACCAAGAACTACATGAGTTCCACCAATTTTGTAGCTATAGCACATTTCTTGTGTTGTCTCTTTTTTTTTTTTTGATTCCACACTACGGCATAAACCCATGTTCACCATCCAATAATTCCATACCTATCCACTGTGTAATTACTGTAACTCGAGGATGAATTTTCACTCAGTCATGGGGGTATGATGAGTCGCCATTTAGTGCACTGCAATATCATGTACGCAATATCGTAGCCTTGCCATGATATCGTGTACGCGATATCGTAGTCTGTCTTTTCATCTATAAATAAGAGGAGTCAGTTTAGAGATGGGAGATTTTTTTCAATTTTAGTTTAAGTGTTAAGTTTTAGTTCTTGTTTTTCTCTCAACCCTTTTCCTCCCAGTGTATGCCCGCAGTGTGGTGATTGTAATTGTACGACACCTTTATTTGAGTGTGACGTACTTGGACACACACATGACTAGAAATAAAGATCAAGATTACTTCATCATTGCAGCATTTCACTTAGCTTAATTATTTAATTAACTATTATTTACTGCTTTCTTAGTTAATACCTTCTTACCCTAAACTCTTGTTAAATGCGTAATGAGTATGACTTGATTACAAGCATTTAAGTGTGACTACTTGGTAACCCAGTAACGTACCTAGGATCTGCGCTTGGTAATCACAGTGGTATTCGTGCACGAAGTCCAAGATGTGTACAGATAATCAAGGAACAGATGCTCATCACACTTAGGCTAGCTTAGATTTTCTCTTAGCTTAGTTAATATTATCTTCCATTTCCTTCAGGAGTAGCATTAGATTAGAAAACACATCATACACCTCACTCTAGACTAAACCATACGTGACAAAGCTAACACTAGTCCAAGTGGGAAGACAACAAACTGCGACCTAAGGCTAACTGTCTAGATGCCACAACTAGTCCGTCTACGGAGTTCGGCCAGATCGCACGTGTAACGCTCGTATTCGTATGGTTGAGTGTAGGGGTACCTCACCACTCATCAACTGGCTTCCTTAGGTTTTGCATCCCTTGCAAGGAATTAGTAACATGGATTGTAGAACTAGAGTCAATCCACCATATGTTATGGCCAACATCAACCATATTAGATTCAAAACAAACAAGTGAGAATTGAGGAATGTAGCATTTAAAATTAGAGTAGTTCACAAGTCATATTGATACATAAATTAAAACATGCTTATGTCACTAAATTTGAGGTTAAAATAATGTATGACATGTTTACGAATATAAATCATGTATAAAATATGAATCAAATGGCATAAAAATTTCCTATGTGCTAAACTTTCAATTCAAACATATTCATATATCCTTACGATGAAACTATTAAATTATATCCCTTTTCTTAATCATTGTGGGTAAATTAAGAAAAATAGTTTAATACATCATCCTAATTAATCATATTAAATATAATAAAAACTTTTATGCAAAAAAATCTATTATATTACACATGATTAATTACAATTTAATGTTTATTTACCATAGGTGATCCAAAACTCTTAATATATAATTTTGCACAATTAAAGATGTGGCTACTCTCTAATTATACAAAATTATATAGATCACTAGTAATAATTTTTATGTAGAAAAATTATGCATATATTAATATGTCACTAAATATATACAAAAATATGCATGAAATTAATTACCAAATTCTACATTCCTATAAATCATGGAAAACCAAATTGAACCCATGACTAGGGAAAGAAATGTCAAAAACCTAGACCATAGAATGGTACAATTAGTGAATTAAACATGACAAGGTCTAAAATATTGTGAAAAGACAAAAAATGAATTTAGCACATTAGTCCACCATGTTTGACACCAACTATATAATTTTTCTTAGGAGCTTGAATAGTCACTTTCCATGTCCTGTATATTTTCAAGGTAAAATAGATAGAATCGATTGTTATCCAGTTTATGAATTATACATGTCGTGCACATAATCGATACAATTTGTCCTAAGATGAAAAGCAATTACAAGATATTGAATGATCATGCTAAAACACTTCATCACTGTGGATTTAGCATAAAATCTTTCTTTTCTCTACTCAAAATGAAAAACATGCCTTAGTTTGAAAGACTCATGTCAAACAAATCTACCAAATAACTCCTAATGATTTCTAAAATAGATATAAATCCTAGATTAGGATTGATGCAGGATTTGAAAGAAATGAGTGATTGAGCATCTGTTGAGATCTCATTAGCAGTTATAGTGCTACCTGATGCTACTTCACAGAATTGAAGAACTCAACCCATGCTGAAATGAGCAAAGATAATAACAAGATGGTATAACAGAGGCTGAAAGTAGCATCCATTTTTGTTTTCTTGGGTGTTAAGAAAAATGTTATGCATGGATCTGCAAACTAATTTAGAACTCATATTGTGAAGTCTCAAAGCAAAAGAGATTCATTTTTTTTCTACTTGCTTTGGGAATATAGAAAATGGAAAAGTCATAGCAAGCCAGACTTATGCTTAACTTGGACTATTTCACAACATTGAAAAAGTCTATTTTTCCTAGAGAAAATGAGAAAGGAAAAAATGGCCTAAAATGCATTTTGGCATGTTTCAAGCGTAATAGATACAAGTTCCATCCCCATCCCATGGAATACAAAATTTAAGCTGGCTCAACTTTTCACAGTTAATTAACCAATCAATTCACAAATTAAAATGGATCTATTATATGTACAACATGTAAAGCAAATTCAAAACCACACCCACCATTGTTTTGTTGATGCAAATCAACCTTTGCTAGTTTGGTCATAAATCAGAAAATTCTACAACGAAAATTCCAAAAGGTGCACAAGCACACAATAGTGGCGCAAGAACAAATCAAATATAGTTGGATGAATTACATTAACATATAAAATAATTATGGCAAATTATTCATTGAGGGAAATTAGGCAGGCTGAGTGAATCTTTCTAGCATCGTTGAAAACTTTGTAAATAGAAACCTCATCCAAATAAGTTCTAAGCATCAAGATAGATACCTAACCAACTCTGATACCAAATGTAAGAAAATTTAACATAAAACATTAATTAAAACATGTATATAATTGAATTGCACAAATCACATAAATAGAAAACTCACCTCCAACCATTGATGCTCTCATTTGGACTACGTGAACGTGTTTTAGAGAATATTCTGAATTCTTCTATCATACAAATGCTCAACAATAATGGTGTATGCAGACTTTGAGTGTTTGTGGTAGGGACCAAAACTGTAACATTGCCATGAGTTTAATGTATTCCAGTGCCATTTGCTCTCCCATCAAGAACATTTTATAGGCAAACAAAATACATTACCAAAGATTAACTTCTAGTTTAAATGGGAAATATGAGATCATTCTTGTAAAAACCATTACAATAAATTTACTTGGTTTCAATTTTGAAACTATTAGTTTTTTATAACATGTAAATGGTTGAAACTTTTTGTCATGCGTAAACAGTTATAGGGAAAACACTAAAATCAAAATTTACTACCCTCAACTTTCCTAATGCACAAAATGTGGTTTCTATTTTCCATGGAGTCCACTTCAATCTAGAATTATGATGGTATAGGTGGATAACTTTGTGAATTCACCAAATCTCATAGACCTATACCATGACACCAAAAATCCTACTCTACATGAACTACACCATGAATCTGAGAATCCAATCTGTATGCCCTATTGTTACTACATACAATGGATGTTTTACTATGAAAGGAAAAACACAAAAACCAAAATTTACTCTCCTCAAATTTTCTAATGCATGGAATGTGGTTTCTATAACATGCATTTATGCATTGAAGTGGCCTCCATATCCATTAATGCTTATACGCATTGGCATAACACGTTTTTTCATTGGCGTTGGGGTGGCATCCACATCTGGATGGGGTTTTAGGTCTCTTATTTTTCAAATTTTCTCTCATGGTAACTGATTCCATGGCCTATAAATTCATTCTTGATGGGAGAACAAAGGCACCACGAATCAAAGTAGAATTTCAGTTCAAGTCCCTTTCATAGATGCTTGGAGGTTTCATACATCATCGTTGCAGAGCACTGGTGTGAAAGAAAAATCTGAACAAGATTAATTGAAGGCATCAATGGCTGGAGGTCAATTCCATTTGCTTCTGCATTCTATACTTTGATTACTTGTGCAATCCAAATTTTTTTGCACAATTATATTCTTACATTTGGTATCAGAGCATTAGATCTTTGTCTTGATGTGATTTTTGACGATGGTGAAATTATCTATATCGACTCTAGACTAGAGTCCAGTTGTTGAATTTGAATTGGATTGAATTAAATTGAAGTCTGAACTTGTCATCCATTTCACTAGCTTGTGGGATATTTAAGTATGTATTTATGTTATGTTGCATGTATAGGAATCCATGAGTGTTTAATGTTGAATGGCCTATGTTGCTATGCCCATTGCCTATGTTGCTATGTCCATTCTTCTTCTACTACTGCAACAACGATAATGGTATGGCTACATTGGGCCTCCTCCTCAATTGGAATAAACAATTGTCATGATTGTGCAATGTCCATGCTCACGACGGATGCTTATGATAAAAGCTTTTGCCACATCCTCAATATATTCATTGTATTACATGTTTCGAATTTAGCTAGCAAGAACTTATATCTTTTGTATTTCTTTTCTTTAAAAAAAAACCAAGGTTTTAGCCTGGTGTTTCCTTTTTTCACCCATCATAGTCCAAAGGTATAAGGCTATGAAATATTAGAAGTCAAAAGATAACTTTGCTAATGTCCTAAGCAAGTTAGCGTATGCATCAAGTCATTCAATGTTTTTGATAAAATTATGTTTATACCATGTTAAATTTGGTAATTTATTAATTTTATGCATATTTTTGTATATGTGTGCATCATTTTATTCATATGAATTATAACTAATGATTTATATAATTTTGTATAATTAGAGAGTAGCCACAACATCTTTAATTATGCAAAATTATGTACTAAGAGCTTTTGGATCACATATGGTAGACAACATTAAAAATTATGATTAATCATATGTAATATGATAAATTTTATCCCACCAAAATTTTTATTGTATTTGATATGATTAATTAGGATGATATGTTAAATTATTAATCTTAATTTACCCACAAGGATTAAGAAAAGCAATATAATTTAATAGTTTCATTGTAAGGATATATGAATCTATTTGAATTAAAATTTAGCCTATAGGCAATTTTATGTCATTTGATTCATTTTTTTCATAATTTACATTGGTAAACATGTATTATGGTATTTTAACCTCAAATTTAGTGACATAAGCATGTTTGATTATGCAGTTATACAACCTATAAGCTACTTTCATTTTAAATGTGACATTTATGAATTAAAGGGTGATAATTATAAGGTGTGGAAGGAGAAAATTCTTCTTCATTTAGGTTGGATGGACATTGATTATGTTATTCGTAAGGATGAACCACCTGTCATTATAGCAATCAACCATCTAGATGATATTGGTAATTAAAAAAATGGGAGAGATCTAATCAACTCTATGTCATGTTCATAAAAATCAAGATCTGGGCTAGTATGCATGGTTCACTAGAACAATATGACAATGTCCATGCTTTGTTAAAGACCATTGATGAATAATTTGAATCATCAGACAAGGCATTGGCCAGCACCTTGATAATGAATTTCTCATCCATGAAGCTCACTAAAACTCGTGGTGTGTGTGAGCACATCATGCAAATGAGGGATATAGTGGTTCAACTCAAAACACTTGAGGTTGAGATGTCAGAATCTCTCCTTGTGCACTACATCATAAACACACTCCCATCGTAATACAAACCCTTTAAGATTTTTTATAACACACATAAGGACAAATGGTCAATCAATGAACTAATGACCATGTATGTGCAAGAAGAGGGAAGACTTACTATGAAAGTGAAAGAGAGTGTGCATCTAGCTACACAAGGAAAAAATAAAGAATAAGCCAAAGGCAAGAAGAAGATCAACTTGCCTACACAAGCTGATATTAAGAAGGAATCTAGATGTTTTTTCTACAAAAAGAAAGGGCACATAAATAAGGATTATTCTAAATATCAAAAATGGCTTGAAAAGAAAGGTACTTGACTCTCACTTGTTTGTTTTGAATCTAATATGGTTGATGTTGGCCATGACACATGATAGATTGATTCTGGTTCTACAATCCATGTTACCAATTCCTTGCAGGAGTAAAAAACCTAAGGAAGCCAATGGGAAGTGAGTGATGCGTCTATTTAGGCAATAAGATGCGCTCATATGTGGAGGCAATCAGAACATGCAAATTAGTTTTAAGTACTGGTTTTGTTTTTGAGTTGGAAAAGACATTTTATATTCCTAGTTTTTCAAGGAATTTAATATTTGTTTCAAGGCTTGTATCATTGGGATTTTCCTTTAATTTTTTAGACACTATATTTAGTTTATATTATAGATCTGAACTTATTTGAGATGGTACATTAACATATGGTGTTTTCAAAATTAATTTACAAAATGAAACTTCTTATACTTCTATGCATGTTCATGCTAGCATTAAGAGATGTGTTATGAATGGCAAATCCTCTATGTTGTGGCTTGTAGAGTAGGACATATTTCTATTGAGAGAATAAAGAGATTAGTAAATGATGGAGTACTTAGTACTCTAGTTTTTTCTGACCTTGATACTTGTGTGAACTACATAAAGGGAAAGCAGACCAATATGTCAAAGAAAGGTGCCAATAGGAGTTTAGACATATTAGAGATCATACATACAAATATTTGTACTCCAAATGTAGATGCATATAATCAAAAGTATTTCATTACCTTTATTGATGATTACTCATGACATATGTATCTCTACCTACTTCATAATAAGAACGAAGCTTTAAATGCCTTTAAGGTGTTTAAGGCTGAAGTAGAGAAACAATGTGGTAAGCAAATAAAGTTAGTGAGATTTGATAGAGGTGGTGAATACTATGGTAGATATACTAATGATGGACAAACACCTAGTCCATTTTCTAAGTTTCTTTAAGAGCATGAAATTGTTGTCCAGTACATTATGCCTAGTTCTCTAGACCATAATGGTGTGGCAGAAAGAAGAAACTGAACATTATTAAACATGGTGTAGAGTATGCTTAGTAGTTTCAAGCTTCCTAAGTCCTTGTGGACTGAAGCTCTTAAGACAGCCATGTATATATTAAACCGAGTTCCAACCAAGGCTATCTCAAAGATACCATTTGAATTATGGAAAGGTTGGAAACCAAGTTTGTGACATATATGCATTTGGGAATGCCCATCTGAAGTAAGAGTCTATAATCAATCAGAAAAGAAGCTAAACCCAAGGACCATAAGTGGGTATTTCATTGGATATGTTGAATGGTCTAAGGGATATAGATTTTTTTTCCCATCACATACTACTAGATTTGTGGAATCAAGGAATGCTAAATTTCTTGAGAATGACTTGATTAATGGAAGCAATAGATCTTGGAACATTGTTCCTAAGATAGATCATGCAGATGCTCAACCCACTATTTCAAATGATAGACTGATTGTTGTGCACAATATTCCTAGAGCACAAATGTGTAATGAACAACAACCAATCATTGAAGTTCCACAAATTGTTGATTAAGAAGTAGTAGATCTAGCTGAACAATAGATACTAAAACCTATTGAACAAACTATTGAATGTCATGATCCTCAAGAGAATGATGACCCAACATTAGTAAGGCAATTAGCGATTCCTAATAACTATATAGTGTATCTACAGGAGTCTGACTACAACATAGGAGCCAAAAATGATCCTGAAACATTTTCACAAGCCATGAGTTGTAAAGAATCTAACTTGTGGTATGATGCCATGAAAGATGAGGTGAACTCTATGTCATCTAATGAAGTTTAGGATCTTGTCAAGTTACCTGATGGTGTAAAAGCCATTGGATGCAAATGGGTCTTCAAGACTAAGAAAGACTCATTAGGCAACATTGAAATATATAGGGCCAGACTTGTCGCTAAAAAATTTACTCAGAAAGAGGGAATAGATTACAAGGAGACCTTTTCTCCTATATCTAAGAAGGACTCCCTTCATGTTATCATGGCATTAGTTGCCCATTTTGATCTTGAATTACATCAAATGGATATGAAAACAGCATTCCTCAATGGTGATCTAGAGGAAGAGGTTTATATGAAACAACCTAAAGGATTTTCCTCTAGTGATGGTGAGCAATTGGTATGCAAGCTCAAGAAATTCATATATGGATTAAAACAAGCCTCTCATCAATGGTACTTAAAATTCCATGATATCATCACTTCATTTGATTTTGAAGAAAACATCATGGATTAATGTATATACCAGAAGGTTAGTGGGAGCAAAATTTTTTTCCTTGTTCTATATGTGGATGATATCCTTCTTACAACCAATAATAGTGGATTTCTATATATGAGGTAAAACATTTTCTCTCTAACAATTTTGAGATGAAGGATCTAGGTGAGGCATCTTATGTCATTGACATTCATATCCACAGGGATAGATCTAGATGTATTCTGGGATTTTCACAGGAAACTTATATCAACATAGTTTTAGAGAGGTTTTGGATGAAACATTGTTCACCAAGTATAGCACCCATTGTGAATGGTGACAGGTTCAATTTCAACCAGTTCCCTAGGAATGATTTAGAGAAGAGTTAAATGAGCAACATTCCATATGCTTCAGCTATTGCAAGTCTTATGTATGCTCAAGTCTACACAAGACCTGACATTGCATTTGTTGTGGGAATGTTGGGCATATATGAGAGTAATCTAGGTATTGACCATTAGAGGGCTACAAAGAAAGTGATGAGGTATCTTCAAGGTACAAAAGACTACATGCTTATGTATAAACAAATTGACTCCTTGGAGGTGACTAACTACTTTGATTCAGACTTTTCTCACTGTGTTGATTCACGAAAATCCACATCTTGTTATATTTTTATGCTAGCTGGAGGGGCTATCTCCTAGAGGAGTGGAAAGCAAACTTTGATTGCTACTTCCACAATGGAGGCAAAGTTCATTTTTTGTTTTGAGGCTACTTCACATGGTGTATGGTTAAAGAGTTTCATAACAGGGCTTAGAATTTTGGATTCTATATCTAGGCCATTAAAAATGTTTTGTGATAATTCAGCTACTATCTTTATGGCTAAGAATAATGTGTGACAATCGAAGCAAACACATCAACATAAAGCACTTAGCCATAATGGAATGCATTAAGGAAAACAAACTGGTCATTGTGCATATAAGTACTAAATTAATGATAGTTGATCCTTTGACAAAGAAATGCCACCAAAGTCATTTAAGGATCATATAATTTGAATGAGACCTGGTTCCATAATGTAATTTGTTGTACGTACAAATTACAATCTTAATGAAACTCTTATTCAGTTATGTTATTTTCTCATATGGTTTGCGCATATAATTATTAGAGAAAATACATATATGGTAGGGCATTGAATGAACATTGGGTTTATTCATAAAGTTACATTACCATATATAAGGAATTACGTTTAAGAGATAATGCATTGTAATACATGGAAAATAATATTCACATTAAGAGGAACTATTGCCATGATTTATGTATTTATTTCTTGAACTCTGGACTTAATTAAATATGGAGACCAAGTAGGAGATTGTAACACTCATTTACGTGTTGAAGTGACCTCCATATCCTTGATACTTATACGTGTTGGAATAATGCGTTTTTGCATTGGTGTTGACGTGGCGTTCACAGGTGTATGGGGTTTTGGGTCTCTTATTTTTTAAATTTTCTCTCATGGTAACCAATTTTGTGGCCTATAAATTCATTCTTGATAGGAGAACAAAGGCACCACAAATCAAAGTAGGATTGTAGTTTAGGTTCCTTTCACAGATGTTTGGAGCTTGCATACATCATCGTTGCAGAGCATTGGTGTGAAAAAAGACTCTGAACAAGATTAATCAAAGGCATCAATGGCTGGAGGTCAGTTCCATTTGCTTCTGCATTTTGTGCTTTGATTACTTGTGCAATCTAGTTTTTCTACACACTTATTTTCTTACAGTTTCTATTTTCCATGAAATCTGCTTCAATCAAAAATTATGATGGTACAGGTGAATAACCTTGTGAATTCACCAAATCCTATAGACCTACACCATGATACTGAAAATACCACTCTGCATGGACTCCATCATGAATCTGGAAATCGGATTTGCATGGAATATTATTACTACGTACAATGGATGTTTTGCTATGAAACGGAAAACACTAAGACCAAAATTTACTCCACTCAACTTTTCTATTGCATGAAATATGATTTCTATTTTCCATGAAGTCCACTTCAATCCAAAATTATGATGGTACAGGTGGATAACCTTGTGAATTCATCAAATCCCATAGATCTACACCATGACATCGAAAATCCCACTTTGCATGGACTGCATCATCATGAATCCGAAAATCCTGATCCACGTAGAATATTGTTGCTGCATAGAATGGACATTTTGCAATGAAAGGAAAGCACAGAAGCCAAAATTTCCTCCCTTCAACTTTGCTAATGCATGGAATGTGGTTTCTATTTTTCATGAAGTCCACCTCAATCCAAAATTATGATGGCACATATGGATAATCTTGTGAATTCACCAAATCCAGTAGACCTACACCATGACACCAAAAATCCTGCTCTGCATGGAGTGCATCATGGATCCAAAAACCAGGGTCCGCCTCTTGCTGCTAACCAGGGTCCGCCTAAAAGATTGTTGCTGCTTACCATGAACGTTTTGTTATGAAAGTGAAAACACAGAAACCAAAATTTACTCCCCTCAACTTTTCTAATGCGTGGAATGTGGTTTCTATTTTCCATGAAGTCCACTTCAATCCAAAATGAACGACTCTGACTCTTGCTGCAGACCGTAGTGTGAAATTTCACGCAATGTAGCGTGTCGTAACAAAATGTCCATTTGTAAATCTGTCCGTGTTGACGATCTGTCCCGCTTTGGAAAAAACAAAAAGAAAAAGCAGTGCAGACATTATTGCTTTATAACTACGCTCATATTCTAAAGTCATGATGGTAAAATCCAAAGACCGTTACAAAGCACCTAAATTCCAGTCTGCCAAGAATTTTTTCTATAGACTTTGCAGACGCGCAATGAAATGATTGCTTTTTTCCAGTCTTGCATTCACACTTGCATTTAATAGTTGTTATTGTTTCATTTAATCTGGCTCACGCACATTCATCCTTGAATCTTGCCTTCGCTCTCAATACTTGGTTTCCAACGCAGACATCTCTATCACAAGCCATTATATGTATGCATTATAATCAGTTATTTAGAAGCAGCAGAAATGCCAATCTCAGATCTTATGGCAAAGGCAGTGCAAGAGCAATACAAATTATTAGAACACGAATTAGCTCTTACCATCTCCTTATAGAGATAAGGCTTTAGATCAGTTTACCAAAAGAAAAGCATACTTGTAAACTATGCAAATAAAGTATAGAAAATGAAGAGCATATCTTTTTATTTTGCCCATCTTTGGCTCGCATTTAAATAAACTACAATATTAATTATTCATCCTATATGCTTGGTGCATTACATCAATGATGTTTTCAATTTTCTCCAAAAATATGTTGAGGCTTTGTAACCATCTAATGATCCTTTGTGATTTTTTGAAATTAACAAAAATCTCCAGTTTCTACAAAATTGTATTTATTTGCACCTTAACAATTGGCTTTCAATAGTATCTAGATATCCACCAAATTTGGATCATTAGCATAATTCTATTAGAAAGAAGGTACAAAATAGTGCATACAAGCAAAATGCATGAATGATTTTTTTTATCATTTGAAGGGAGAAACCTTATAGCAATGTTTTATGATTTTTAGTAAAAAGTTTCTTTTATTTAAAAAAATCAAATGTTGATATTTGATGGGTGGTTGTAATTGATTTTGGCCTAAATATGTTTTAAAAATATATATTTTTAAAATGATTGGTTAGGCAAACTATCCCAAAAAGATGTATGATAGCCTAATCCATTTATATAAGAAGGAACAAAATGAAGATAAGGAGGAACAATGATGAAACCAATGCAAGCAAGTTTTGATGAATGAAGTATTAAATAATTAGATGATCTAATGAATTCTAGGAATTTTCTAAAGTCTACAAATTAAATAATCAATTGTCATCATTCTCATAGCTTCTTCTTACCATTCTCTATCATAACTCTCATGATTCTCTCTATGCTCTACTCACATCAACATTCTCATTACCACTCATCATCATTAGTTTCATTCTCTCATTTTCCTCTCATTAGTTTCCTAAAATATCTCCTGAACTCATTAATTTGTCAATATTAAGAGGGTGAATAGTCACTTTTAAGAGGTACCTTTTCAAGCCGAATTTAACCAATAAAATGACATCCAATTACTTTAAAATTTTATAAATAGATAGAACTTTTCAAGAGCTTTCCAACAAGCCCAAGGTCAAGTCAAAATGCCTAGTAATGAAAAAGTTATAGCCTCTCAAAATTTGTAAAAAATCAAAAAACGTCTATATAGAAATCTTGCATCTTAAAAATGTTCTGCAAGAAGTTTCTCTTGATATCAAAAGATATATTTCAACTTTGAAGATATCTTTCCAAAATTAGTAGACATCTTTCTAAAGAGCAAGCAAATAATCAAGATCAGCTTTTGTTATACTTAAAATCCAACAAAGTGGTATTGGAATACCAATTTTAATTTGGGACCAAATAATTAAAGAATTTGATGAATCAAGGTTGGAAACAATCTTGATAAATAAATAATTTGCTAAACCAAGGTTGAAAACATTCTTAATGATCAAGAATTCCAATAATAATGAAGAAAGTACCTCTTGTACACATAAAAGTGGGCCTATTAAATAATTCATGCAACATGATAAAGATAATAATAAAAGAAGGGACTATTAAAAATTCATAAATCATTGAGAATTACCTCCAAAATATATAAAGGAATATTTGTCAAAAACATTTATTGAACATGCAAAATATACTTCCATGATATCAAAAAAAGGATCTCTTTAAAAATTCATGAAGCATGAAGAAATTACCTTCAATATGCATAAAGAAACATTTGTAACATCAAGATGATTAACAACATTGAATATTAGTTAAAGCATGAAGATCAATGATGATTACACTTCCCATTATCCCATAAGCAATGGATTATTGGAAACTAAAATGCATAGAAAGTGCATTAACGATTTTTGCTCATTTTAGTAATGAATTGTATTCAAATTCTTAGTAATTCTTAGTAATTCTTAGTAATGAAGAAGTTAGAATCTTCTAAATTTTGAAGAAAAAATAAAAACAAAACACCGATATAGATGTCTTGCATCTTTAAGATGTCTCTCTTAATACCTAAACATGTCTTCTTAGAATTAATAGACATCTTTGAATTAAAAGTCATATTTCCTAAAAGCAAGAAACAAATTAATATTAGCTTCCGTGGTATTCAAAATCTAACAAAGTGGTACCAAATCACCAATTTCAGTTCACGCGATCAATTAAAGAATTGGATGAGTTAAAGTTGGAAACAATCTTGATTATGAAAATTTTGATGAACCAAGGTTGAAAACAATCTTGATGATGATTAATTTCATGATATAATGTTGAAAATAATCTTGATGATGAAGAATTCCTGCAATCAAGCACTTGAATACCTAATCGAGGGTCTATCAAAAATTCGTGCAACATAAAGAAAATACCTCCATGATGACAAAAGCAAGGACTCTTAAAAATTCATGAAGCATGAAGAATTAGTTACAAAATGCATAAAGGAGAGTTTTAACAAAAAAAAAAATCAATCAACAAGAAAATACCTTCATAATGTTAAAAGGAGGGTCGCTTTAAAAACATTCATAAAGCATGAAGAAATTGCCTACCATAAAAAAGCACAAAGGAGGATTTGTAACATCAAGATGATTGCCAAGAAGATTGGAAATTAGTTGAAGTATGAAGACAAATGACAATCATACTTCCCATTAACCTTTCAACAAGGGAATGTCGAAGAGTAGGATGCATAAAAAGTGCACTAATGATTTTTCTCATTATAAGCAAAAAATCTTAAGCTGCCTTTTTATGTTTTCTTATTAAAAAAGGTTGAAAATAATGTAAATTGGACTTAAAAGTCCAAAGTTTTCTTTTATCAAAAAATCAAATATTAGTATTTCATGGGTGGATGTAATTGATTTTAGCCTTAAATACCCTTTAAAATTCCATACTTTAAATTGAATAGGCAAGGCAAACTTGTTTTGAAAAGGTATATTATGGTCCAAATCCATTTCTATAAGGAGGTTGATAAATTGTACTACATAAGGATCATATGAAGGGAAATAGATAAGTTATGGTCAAAATAGTTTTAGATAATTCTTTGGAACTTCGTAATAATCAATGAATCTTAAAGTTTTAAAATGTATATCTTTAATTTTGTTCTTTAAATGTCATGATCTTTTGGTTGTATTAGTTATTTCAAATAGTAACTAATGAACTTACAACATTTGCTTCTTCACAAGTACACTAACTCTAACAAGACTTTAATTTGATATTGAATGGTGCAACTTACTTTTACTTTACATGACTTTAAATCTTTACAAATTCATAAGGATTGTTAATTGATAAACCTTACGAAAGAGTAAGGTGACTTACAACTTGTTACTCTATTAACAATATAACTTAAGTTGCATTCATGAAGTATGAATTACTCTAACAGCAACTATTTCTTCTATTTATAAAAGGAGGATCAAATTGAGGAAAATAAAAAACATAGGCATATTAAGTAAAAGAAGTAACAACTTTCATGAACTCATTAATTTATCAATATTAAGAAGGTTAAGAGTTATTTTTAAGAGGCATTTTTTCAAGCATTATCTAACCAATGAAATGACATCAAATTAATTTGAGATTTTACAAATAGATAGACCTTTTTAAAAGGTTTCCAATAAGCCCAAGAATAACTGAAAACTTTGAGTAATGAAAAAGTTACAACATCCTGAATTTTAAAGAAAAATTAGAAGACATCTATATAAACATCTTGTATCTTCAAGACATCTCTCCCAATATTAAAAGATGTCTTTAAACTCTAAAAATGTCTTTCTAGAATCAGTAGATGTCTTTGAAACATCTTTCCTAAGAAAAAGAAAATAATCAAGATCAGCTTCTACTACACTTAAAATCCCACAAATTCAAAATTTTAGCCTTTAACTCCTATACAATAATCTCACTCACTAGCATATTCTAATGGTTACTAACATCTACTGCCTTGTTATAGTTATCTTTCATCAATAGCTCTTCCACTTATCTCATTAACAAGTTTGGTGATAATCCTTCTTGCAATCATCTATTATTATATGTTCCAACTGCAACAACTACTTCTAATCTTATGGCTATGTCTATTCAACTTTCAGATTTGAACTCAATGTCACTGAAATAGCATAGGCCTCCTGTGTTTGAGAGTTTGAACCATCTTTTATGTTTTTACCACATAAATCATTTTCATTAATGGTAGTTGATTGATTACCATCTTCTTAGACTTGTGACTATGTGAACTCAATTTATCCTTCCTCACAATGACAATGTTACACTATGAATCAATAATGGCATGTTGATAATATTTCCATGGTTTGACTAAAATGATATGGTAAGAATCCATGGGAATGATAACACAACAAGAAAAATAAAAAAAAAATTGCCACTCAAAAAGTAACAAGATATTATTGTATCATTTAATGATTAATACTTTGATCCAACCAACTAGTTATTCAATAGTTTTGAATATGAATGGACAGATAACTGTAGTTCCTCAACTATAAATCTAGAAACTAGATTATCCAAAGTAGTATTATCAACAATAGGTTGCATTATTTTTATTATTACACCTAATCTAAACTATTAGAAAACCCCTCCTCTTATCCAAAATTGATTTTGAAGTGGCTTTCATGATAATAGATTTTAACTTCATCTATGTATAAATCTATGTGGTTATATCTTCTTTTCGTTAAGCCTTCTAATGGTTAATTTTGTATTTGTGATCTCTTTGTGGTCTATATGCGTTTTGGACTAATCTTAGGCTTGTTGGAAAGCTTGTTCTATAGTCTATATGCCTACAAAATTTGGAATTGATTTGAGTTAATTTGATGGTTGAACTTTGTTACACAAGAGTGTTTCTTAATGTGATTGTTCAATTTTTTTAATTAATGAATTGGTAAATACAATGAATTGATGAGGGATGATGAAAGTTATTATAGTAGAAAATTTCATAACATAATCTATATTATTATTTTAGCATCAATTTGCCTCAATAGCATTAATGCCATCTCTTACAAACATTATTTGCCCAGATATTTATAGCCAACTGATGGGACCATAATAGAAAAACAAGGCTTTTTTAAAAAAATTAGGCTAAAAATTGAAGAGACACCAGAGATTGGGGTCATTCTCTAATTACATTTGCCCATCAATATTTTTCTTTAAATAAATAATAAAAATTCCTATCTTATCTTTTATAGCAAAAGATCTCAAATAGACTTTACAAGGCTTTGGTCCCTATTTTACAAAAGAGCTAATTTGGATTCACTTGATCTTTGACTTTTCTTGAAGTTTAAACTTTATCTTCATGCTTTCAATTCTTTTTGTTGCATTTCTATATGTAAATATGACCTATTATTACTTTGAATTTATACTTATTAAATTCACTTTTTTGTATATCTTGAAATCCACATCTTGGGCAAGTAAAATGAATGTAGTGTAAGTTACCAAAGTGCATACTAGAACCAACAGTCCCTCCTTTAGGATGCACTTTGGAGTTGTTTTGGATTATTCTTAAGTAGTCAAACTTCTATATTGTTGGAAACTTATTCAATGTTTTTTATTATAGTTTTTCTTAATTAAGCTTCTCTTTGCTGATTTTGTGATTCAATGATTGATTCTTATATTAGATTGTCTTCTACCTCTTTTGAATATTTTGGAGTAATGATGGTAGCCTCTTTTGGTTTTGTAAAATCTAATTTTGTTGAGTAGACCTCCTTCTATTCTTCTTTCAATTCTTTCATTTTTGATTTCGTGGTGGTAACAGCTTGCTTTTCTTCTTTGAATAAATTATGTAGCCAATGTTCTAGGTCTTTTATTTCTTCAATCTTATTTTCATTCTTTAAAAGTACCTTTTGATTTTTCATATTTTCTAATTTCTCTGTTCTTGGTACTAACTCTAAGTAGTAGATCTAATTGTGAAGCTTTTCAAACTGTACTTTTGTATTATTTTGATTGAAAATAATTCAGAAGTCCTTCTAAAACACTAGACTATAATCATCATATGTTAATTGACTTATTGATAGTAATGATTTTTGGATATCAGACATATAATGGACATCATTGATTTCAAATTTATTTCCATGTTCCAAATTGATATTAATGTTTCCAACTCCTAATACCTCCAATTTTCCTTCATCTTCAAGCTAAAATTTGCCAATGTTATTTGTAAATTTGAGTTCGTTAAAGTCATATATCCTTGATGCTATATGATTAGTATAACCACTTTCTAATAGCCACAAGTTTGAAGGGATTCTCTTATTTTGAGGATAGAAAGCAAAATGAGTTGGCATTTGTTTATCTTGAAGAATAGCATTAGCCCTTTATTTTTTAAAATCTTATATTTTCTTTTCACTTCTTCAATTTGATGGTGCTCTCATTTGTTTTATAACTTCTTGTTTTGGTTTTCTCTAGTTTCCTCTCTTGACCTTTTGTAGTTTCTTTCTCTAGTTTTCTCTTCTTGACCTTTTGTAGTTTCTAACTTTTCTTCACATTAATTTGTACCCTCCTTATCTTTATATTTTTCTTGGATAAATTGCTACATTTCCTTACTAGTCTTCAATTTTGAATTTACATTTCTAATTCTTCTACACATTGAATTGCATATAATGCCTTTTTTCAATTCTTTTTTTTAATTATTATTTGAAATCTTTTTCTTAAATTTTGGTTCATTGCTTTAGGAATTTCACTACCTTTGTCCACAATCCTCTAAACATCATTGTGATATAATAGTTCCTCTATCAAATTTTGCTATAATCTAAAATTTTGAGTATCATCATAAATTATTAAACATGTTGGAAATTTCTTACTTGAATCTCTCATGACTTCATCCTTTGCTATGATACAATTTTTGATTTTTAAGATGTAAGAAAATTTCAAATAATTTTTTTTTTTACAAATTTTTGCCAATCTAATCTATCCAATGATGTAGGTGGCCTAATTGAGAAAAAGTGATTTTTTCAATTTTGTAGTTGCAATATCTTCATGATCCAAATGAGTTTTGGAATGATCTTAGGCTTATTTGAAAGCTCATTCTCCTATCCATAAGCCTGCAAAATTTGGAATTAATCTAAGTTGATTTGATGGTTAAAATTTATTACATTAAAGTGGCTTAGAACATGATTATTCAGTTTCTTGGATTAATGAATTGAAGGATATGATAAATTGTTGATGGATGATGAAAATTATTAGAGTGAAAAATTTCGTAATATAATCTATCTTATTGTTGTAGCATCAATTTTTCTCAATGCAATCAATGTCATCTCTTACAAACATGATCTACCTACATATTTATAGCCAAATGATGGAGCCATAATAAAATATGATGGAACAAACCTATTTAATGGAAAACTGGACTAAAAATTTAAGAGACATGAGAGAATAGAACCATGCTTTAATTACATCTGCTCATCAATCTTTTTCCAAAAATGAAAATAATGAAACTGTCAATCATGCCTTGTGATGGGACACGATATCGCATGAGCCGCAATATCGCATCAGACCCTACGATATTGCGTACGCGATATTGCAGCCGGTCGCCAGTTCTATAAATAAGAGGAAGCTTTCCCTTATTTCATCATCTAGATCTAGACCCTTAGCTAAACTCTAGCAGTTTTACCATTCCAGAGATAGAATAATTTCTATGTGCCCGCAGTAGGAGTCTCAAAGTGGACGGATCTTTATTCGAGCAAATTGTACCTGAGCACACATTTGTGTACGGAAATAAAGATGAACTTTCTAATAAACCTTGCCATGCATGGACTAAGCTAAATAGGATTTAATTAATGTTAAATTTTTAAATGCTTTCTTAGATAATTAATCTCTCTCAACCCTCAACTCTCCTAGTTAAATGCATTCAGTATGACCGCTTCAAGCACGTGTGCTACGCTTGGTAACCCAGTAACGAATAGCGTTTGGTAATCCCAGTAGCATTGCACTGGTTCAGGGTGTGTACGGCAAGTGGGGACGGATATTGATGCTAGGACAATTAAAGCTTAGCTAGTGAAAGTTAGTTACTTAGTCTCTTCACCCTTTCCTCTCTTAGCATAGGCGATAAAAAGATAAAAGACATAAAAAATCACATACCTCAGACTTACTTAAACATACAACCGTGACAATACAAGTAAGTCTGAGAAGAAAAGAATTGATTAACCTTAAGTGTTCCATTAGGACGCATAAGCACTTAGTCCTTAGAGTTCGACCAGATCGTGTGTGCATGCGCGTATTCGTATGGTTGAGTGTAGGGGTACCTTGCCACTCATCATTGGCGCCATTGCCAGGGACTTAGTTGTTTGTGCGCTATGTAGAACATAGGAAATCATCCATATTGTTGAAGAGCTTAAACAAACCCTTAGGGTTAATCAAGAAAAATAACATAACGGAAAACAGCACACCAAACAAGACTAAAATGTCTTCTTCTCCAAACAAAAGCACTTCACCGCTTAGGACAACACTAGAGATAGTCGGCAGCACAACACACATAACCAAAATCCACCAGTTCCTCAGCAATTCAGTGTGGTATATATTCATCACGATGAATATATACCCGACTTTACCTTTTTCTTCCATCAAGAAGAACAACTGTGTTGGAGAGACTTGGAGGGTAACATAGTGTTACCTCCAGACAGAGTAGCCCCCAACATACTCCTTCATTCCCTTGCATGAATAGGCATGTCACAATTATACGCTGAGTACGTTGCATGCAATTACAATGCAAAGGATTACCATCCCACAGAAGCACAACATCAACGGGACTTGCAACAGGAGAGTTACCACACATCTTTGAAGGGCAAAGGACCTTGTAATGCTTCACCCGTCTTAAACGAAATTGAGGGTGGTGAACCTATTTTCATAGGTTCTCCACAAAACGATGTTCCCCCTCCTAATGATGGTCAGGAGGTGGTGTATCAAAACCTGCGCTCCACGATTCACAACCCTGATTCTGATCCCCACGAACACCAAGTGTTCAACGAGGGAACACAAACACATGACAAGGACGGGCATTCTAATCGTCATCACGTCGGGGCCGGAACCACAGAAGAGAAGGTAGGGAACATCGTCATGGCGATGGTTCTCCTTCTTCTTCCCCTTCATCACCACATTCACCCTCTCCTTCAACATCAGGATGTAGTCATAAGGAGCCTAACCATGAGGATAAAGGTAAATAGAGTGAGAAACCTCAATGAGAGAGTCAAGTGCGAGGACGAGGGCACTCGAAAGAATCAAGGCATGAAAGAAGGGAAAGTAGGGAACCACGTAGACATCATAGACGCTATGAAAAAAATGACAATGAAGAACCCCTACTTGCAACCCGAAGCATGTTAGACATAACAGAGGCTGTGAGAATACCTACAAGGCACTAAAAATATAGTAGGATCAAGAGACTAGACATGAATAATATCCCACGATTTGAGGGGGGATACAACGTTGATCCTTAGAACCACTTACAGGCATTTCATGATGCATGTGCCTTGCAAAACATTGAGAACAAGTGGAAAAATTAAAGTTGTTCCCAAGGACACTCATAAAAGAAGTGGAAAGCTGGTACCAGTCCTTAGAACCAGAAACCATTAGGAGGTGGAGTACGATGCTAGAACTGTTTAACGATAAATATCAGATGTACTCCCGAGTGTCCAACCTATGAAAAAAAATCCAAGGATGGAAGTAGGAAACTCATGAATCCTTGGATGCTACCATGGGCCGTTATTATGCACTATTACATCGTTGCCCAGCCATGGTTACACACAATGAGATCAACTACGCCATCTCGTAGATGGACTTAGGCATGAAACCAGGAGAACCCTTGAAACATATGCCCAAGGGAGATTATCAGAGCTTAGGTTCCATGAGGTTCATAGATTGTTGAAGCAAGTAGCTAAGGAAGAAGGAGAGATACATAAGAGAGAAAGTGCGGAAGAGTATAACTGCGATCCTTCCCTTCGAAAGAGGGGAGTGAGATTCTGTGAGGAGGAGGATGAGTCACCACTCGAAGAGTTGGTGAGTAGGAAAACCTTGCCGCTTCATAAATTAACAACAGAAGTGTCAGCTAAGGTAGATCAGATGTGGGACTCCTTAGATAGTAGATTTGAAAATGTTTTAAAAATCATAGAGGAGTCTAAGGAGTGAAGTAGTAACCATGATAAGAAAAAGAAGAGGGATTTGGACCATGCACGTAACAAAGGTAAGGGTAAAATGGCTATCACTGAAGAGGTTGTGGATTCGGATACAGACAATGACGGTGGATGTGAGATCTGCCAATATGACCATCCTAAGGGATGTTGCCCGATCATCTCACATCTACAAGAGTCTGGGTTGTATGCACTTAACCCACAACTTAACAAATAGTAAGCACCCTGTCGGTTACCTAATCCCCAAGGCAACCCACAACAATTCCACCAACCATTAACATATTATCCAAGTGGAACTCCACCATAGCCTATTGAGCAACACCAGCAATGGAAATACCCACAGTCGTGGGGGATGCCACAACCAAGGCAACAATACCCTTACCGGCAATCGGATCCATATGGCTACGACGTGTAGCAGCCAATCTCTCCACCTGACTCTATTGGTCACATGACACCACGACGTCACTACCAAGCTTAGGAGTATTATAAGACTCCTTCTCTTGGGAGAGACACATCACATACATACCATCCTCCGAATCCATCTGCCACTCTCACACTAATAGCCCCATTACCACCCACTCCAGCAATGCAAGGGGAACTCCCCACTCAACCACAGCAACGCAATGCTACGAGAGCTGTAAATCCTCAACCTGCTGCTGGTTCTGACAACCATACAAAGAGAAGACCTTTCTTTAGAACCAACAGTCTAAATAAGCTCTCACAACCACAAGCAGTTGAGCCTCAAAACGCCTCTCCATCAAATAAGGCTTCGGAGCTCCCTTCAAACCAACAACAGAGCTCAATGCACATGGTTATATTAACACATACCATTACTAACTGGATCAAGGTAGGCCACCTTCCCAGGAATTTCTCTGACCCTGGAAGCCCCCTAATCTATCTCCAAGTCGCTGGGAATAAACCATGTAAGGCTCTTCTGAACTCAGGTTCCGAAGTCAACTTGATATCGCAAGAAATTTATAAAGCCTGAAACCTACCTCCACTAAAGAAGAGCAATATTCACTTAGATCTGGCTGACCAGTCCAGCACTATTCCCTTGGGACTAGTGGAGGACATCATTACCATTATGTGTGATTGGTCATACCCAACTAATTTCTTGGTGATACCAGTAAATAATGACAAAGGGGACTTCCCAATAATAATGGGAAGGGCATGACTAAGTTCCGTGAATGCATGCCTAGGAATTCGCGATCTTTCCCTGGAAATATCTAAGGAAAACACTTGTGGAAAAATCGAGAAGAAGAAAGTTCCATGCATCACATACAGTGATACAGGGTGTGATTGCGTACAGGAATGTTCAGCATTGCCTGCATGCAACCGGTGTGCACCAGAGGTTAACATACAAAGGTGCCGGTATGTATCAACCACACAACAAGAAAACACCCAGTGTTTGATAGCTAATCAAGAGAGCAACTTACCAATATGCATGGAACTAACTGGGGGACCAACTTGCGGCCACGTTGAAAGCATAAATACACTGGAGCAAGAGTGTCTCCAACTTCCAACCCTTAACCTGAAAACATCAATTGGGAGAAGTTGGACACTTCTAAGAAATTCAAACAAGCGCTCATTATTTCAGATCTCTCCCTTCCAATTCAGTCATGGGGGAGATGGCCACCTATGCTGATCACTCACAACCCTCAATTCTTTTTAAGTTTTTGTTTTACACATTTTTGTTTTACACATTTTTGTTTTACAAATTTCTTTAACTTTTCTTATTTTTGTTTTACAACATCATTCATACTTCTTCATTTACTTGTGTGTTTATTTATTTATTTATTTGTTAAGTTTGTCACTTAATAAGTGCTCTGAAGATGGTATGAACTGTATCCCATTGATTGTTAATGTTTGGTTTTTACCTTTAAGTTCTGATGTTGATACTAAGGTATGGTTCTTTTGGTATAGCAGGCAATGAGTCCACATCATCCATGCATCCATGAATTTCTATGATCTCTCTTGGCTTGGAACTGTACAGTCCATTTTTCACCAATAAGAACTCTCAACAAATTGGTGACTAAATATTTCTCAAACTAAGAAAGGACTCAAGGACTGAAAAGGGTGTGACTTCAAGGGAACTTGATGCATTTGTGTTGGCCATTCTCTTGGGTGCTTGGATGTTTTCTTCTTTGGTTTTCCTTACCATTCCAACGCTGCTCCATTATCGGGAAGCTGAGCTAATAAAAATAATAAGTCTTTGCATGGTGTGGTTCTCATGCAAAAACCAAAAAAAAATAGTGAGAATTCAAAGCACACCCCTTAGACAAAATAATCATCTAGGCTACAAGCACTGGTTATGGAACTAAATAAAAATGTTCCCTCTAACTAAGGCCCTTCCTCGCTTCCGACTTACTCCTTTTTTGTTTCGTCGGAATGGTGGTGACTCTTTGGTGGAAGCATTCTCGTTACTCAAAGTGGATGGATTGGCCAAGTGTATTAATGCGAATTCACTGAATATGGATTGTTTGAGGCTACATTTAGAATGAGATCTACTAAGTCACATTAACCATAACTACACAAGGGGTTGTACACCACCTTGTTCTTGAGACTCCATTCCATTCTCTTCTTTCCATCTTTCTTTCTCCATTCTTCATCTCATTGCCGATTATATCAATAGTTCATATGTTGGTTGATGCATTGTTTTCTTTTGGGTAAATTCTTGTGGTTAAGACTTTAACTCTTGTTTCCAAATGACATTCCTAGAGCCTACGGACTCTTTGAATGTGGGATTGTCAAGGCATTAAGGGCATGAGTCTGCTTTGGGGAGGACCCATTGGCATTCCTATTTGGTGCATCCATTAATTTCTTTCCCTTAAACATTTTCGTAATCACCATTTATTTTGTTCATCTCTATCTTTGACATCCATTTTATCGGCACTGTCGTTGTTTCTTTTTCTCCATCTTTCTTATTCCTTATCTTTTTCCATTCTATCACTATCGGAGGTTCACTCTCAGTCATGGGGACCCTGGTCCAATTTTTTCAATTTTTCTCTTAACCCCTACACCTCGGGTAGTCACCAGTATTATATCTCCAGATCCGTATCAGCCATATCACAACTCAGCCAATGGACCTTACACCAAAGCAAGGTATCAATTGCATTATGATTCATTTACCCTTGCTAATATAAGACTACGTTGTGTGTTCATATTGCAATCATACATCAACGGATGGGATCTGGAGGAAACACTTGGAATGGATTGGTGCTGAAGTAGTTACGCAAGGAACGAGATTGATGATGCGCTTATGGATGGACAACAAAAAGCGCAATCTCGGCGTTAGTAGCAACAGGCCTCTTCTTTCTTCTTTTCTTTCTTTCTTCTCTCTCAGCTATTCACTCTTGTTGTCGTGAACACTAAATTTTTTCATGTATTGTAATGATGATCCGTTCACATGTCACCCCATCTACCATTAGTATCATTCAAGTCAATAATCCCATACTTTCCCAATATTTTGTAAGGAACTCGAGGACGAGTTTTCATTCAGTCATGGGGGTTTGATGGGACGCGATATCGCATGAGCCATGATATCGCGTCAACCCCTGCGATATCGCGTACGCGATATTACAGCCGGTTTCTAGTTCTATAAATAAGAGGTGGCTTTCCCTTGTTTCATCATCTAGATCTAGACCCTTAGCTAAACTCTAGCATTTTTACCATTCTAGAGATAGAATAATTTCCATGTGCCCACAGTAGGAGTCTCAAAGTGGACAGATCTTTATTCGAGCAAATTGTACCTGAGCACACATTTGTGTATGGAAATAAAGACGAACTTTCTGATAAACCTTGCAGTGCATGGACTAAGCTAAATAGGATTTAATTAATGTTAAATGTTTAAATGCTTTCTTAGATAATTAATCTCTCTCAACCTTCAACTCTCCTAGTTAAGTGCATTCAGTACGACCGCTTCAAGCACGTGTGCTACGCTTGGTAACCCAGTAACGAATAGCATTTGGTAATCCTAGTAGCGTTGCACTAGTTCAGGGTGTGTACAACAAGTGGGAATGGATACTGATGCTAGGACGATTAAAGCTTAGTTAGTGAAAGTTAGTTACTTAGTCTCTTCACCCTTTCCTCTCTTAGCATAAGCGATAACAAGATAAAAAACATAACAAATCACATACCTCAGACTTACTTAACCATACAACCGTGACAATACAAGTAAATCTGGGAAGACAACGATTGATTAACCTTAAGTGTTCTATTAGGACGCGTAAGCACTTAGTCCTTGGAGTTCGACCAGATCGTGCATACACGCTCGTATTCGTATGGTTGAGTGTAGGGGTACCTCACCACTCATCACCTTGTATGGCAAATGATTCAAAATAGACTTTACATGGCTTTGGTCCCTGTGTTACAAAAGAGTTAATTTCGCTTAATTTAATCTTTGACTTTTCTTGAAGTTTGAACTTTGTCTTTATGATTTCACTTATTTTAGTTGTATTTCTATATGTAAATATGACCATCTATCAGTTTAAATTTGGGCTTATTAAATTCATCTTTTTCTCTATCCTAAAATCTACATCTTGGGCAAGTAGAGTGAATGAAGTGTGAGTTGCCAAAATTTATACTAGAACCAACATTTCATACTTACTAGATTTACCAAAGTCATCTCATTTTGGATAGTCATTCAAAGACCACCAATGTATTAGGAAAACTCCTCGTTGGTTTCCTTTTTCACCTTAGTATAGATAAATAGCTGATAAAATTTTCTATGGGAAACCATACTTTTTTTCCTTTATTTCACCTCTTACAATTTCAAGTAAAACTCTTGGCGGTAATGCAATGGAAGAAACTTACTCTTTAGCTTCTATACAAACTATATCCACATCTTCTTTTAAAAAATATTTTAACCCTCATTTCATCTGTACTTGCCCAGCCCACCATGTACCAATAGGCCCAGTTAACTTGGCAACTACAATTTTCTTCTTTTTTGTTTTCCCTCTCTTCTAACTTGAAATATGACTCCATCTAATTTAATCTAGGAAAGCATTAAGATCTAAATTACCAACAAAGCAAGATATATCAATATTTGTCTACTTTCTCAACTAAGATAAGGTTAGCAAGAATTTCTTCTTTTTCTTCTTCAATGATTACAAATATCACTGAAACTCATAATGTCTTACAGTTTCAATGGCCTCCATCAAGGGTTGCAAACTTCTAAGAATGTTCATAGCTTCAACTAAATCCATTAGCATCATCCTTAGAACTTATCCAAGATGACATGTACCTTTAGCTTTTCTTTGGGTAACTTAAAGCATTTTCACTCCTTCCCAAAGACTTAGAACTTCTAATTCAACTTCCAAAGGATTTAGAACTTGCTCCCATACTCGAAATAATGAAGCACACAACAAATCCATAACTAAACCACATTACAAAGGACAAAATTAGCTTAGAAAGGCCATGAGCATTGATAGAGTAGTTGGTTTTATAGATCAATCAAGAGATAAGAAAATTGATTTAGAAAATAATACTAAGTAGTCTTACATATGGTGAAGAGGAAGGGAATGAAGAATATAAAATGGGCCTTAAACCCCCACATTGATGACCATAGTTTTGAATAATCATTTCAGTAATTACTAGCAAGCAAGTTCTAAAGTCACATCAACTTAATGATAAGGTGAATTCAAGATGGATGGTAGTGGAGGGTTTGAGTACCAAAGAATAATAGAGTAGGAAGAGGAATATAAAGATCATGGTTACATAAAGACCAATGGTTATAGGTAGGTAAACTAGAAAGCTATTAGTATACATGCGTGAAAGATTTTATATCAATATGAACCAATTGAGATTGAACATAATGGATGCAAACCATGTTTTACAAGAACATAGATTGAAAAATGGTATCACATTGGGGAATCTAACAACTTTTTTTTTCAAAAAAAAAAAAGTATAGGATTAAAAAAATCATGATACAAAGTGCTTTATAAGAACATAAATTGAAGAAAAATGGTATTACATTATATAATCAAACACCTTTCTTTAAAAAAATGGATCTGAGAAGTCACAACAAATTCTGTATAAATCATCATTTTTATTGTTAAATTTTTCCATAAGTAAATCTTCAAAAAATTAGATGGAAAAGATTACCATAAATGACCTATAAATTGTAATTTAAATAATTAAATTTTATAGTAAAAAAATTTATAAAGCAATATTTTTAATTTAGAATTTTGAGGGTTATATGGAAGAATGTACAGATTTTTTAAAAAAAATCATGATAAATCACATACAAATCATAATTTAAATCATTAAATTTTACAATAAAAAAATTTTAAAAATGAAATCAGAAAAAAACACCATAAATCTTATACAAAAATTATAATTTANAAAAAAATCATGATAAATCACATACAAATCATAATTTAAATCATTAAATTTTACAATAAAAAATTTTAAAAATTAAATCAGAAAAAAACACCATAAATCTTCTACAAAAATTATAATTTAAATCATGAAATTTTATAAAGTAAAAAATTTACCTGGATGTTTCTATTTAGATTTAAATTTTAGATTTGAGAAAAAGTTTCATGATAATTGTACCTCTATAATTTGCATATTATTATTATTATTTGTATGATAAATTATAAGTTGCAATTAATTTCTCCAATATCAGAGAGAATAAATAAAATTACCATTAGTTGCAAGTTGAGATGTAATACGTTTAATTTTAGGATAACAAAAAAATAACTACGCATATGATACTTTAATATTGATTTGGAGAAAATATTAAATACTTTAACATTGATTCACACGCTGCGTACAGGTTTTAACCGTGAACAATACTTTCTCACGCTGCTAAAAACCAATGGATTTCATACTGGAGTAAAAAATATGATGGTACAGGCAGATAAGGTTGTGAATTGACCAAATCTTGTAGACTTACACCATGACACCGATCCCGCAGATAAGGTTGTGAATTGACCAAATCTTGTAGACTTACACCATGACACCGATCCCGCTCTGTATGGACAGCATCATGAATGCGAAAGTCCTGGTCCGCGTGGAATATTGTACCGCGTGGAATACTGTAGATGTGGACGTTTTGCTATATAAAAGGACAACACAGAAACCAAAATTTACTCCTTTTCTAATGCGTGGAATGTGGTTTTTATTTTTCATATTTTAGAGAGTACAGGTGGATAACCATGACACCGAAAATTCCATGATGTGTGTGGACAGAATCATGACTCCGAAAATACCGGCCCCAGTGAAATATTGTTGTTGTTTACAATGGACGTTTTGCTACGAAAGGTAAAACACAGAAACCAAAATTTACTCCTCTCAACTTTTCTGATGTATGGAATATAGTTTCTATTTTTCATAAAGTTCACTTCTCAACTTTTCTGATGTATGGAATATAGTTTCTATTTTTCATAAAGTTCACTTCAAAAGGTACAGGTGAATAACCTTGTGAATTCATCAAATCCTGTAGACCTACACAATGACACCAAAATCCCACTCATGTGGACTGAATCATGAATCTAAAAATCTGGGTCCGCATGGAATATTGTTGCTATACGTTCTGCTATGAAAGGGAAAACACAAAACCCAAAATTGAAAGGGAAACACAAAACCCAAAATTTACTCCCCTCAACGTTTCTCATGTATGGCATATGGTTTCTATTTTTCATAAAATTCACTTCAATCCAAAATTAGGATCGTATCGGACATGTGAATAACCTTATGAATTCATCAAATCTTGTAGACCTACACCATGACACCAAAAATCTCATTCTATGTAGACTGAATCATGAATCCGGGGTCTGCCTAGAATATTATTCTTGTGTACAATGGACGTTTTGCTATGAAGGGGAAAACACAAAAACCAAAATTTACTCTCCTACTTTTCTAATGTATGGAATGTGGTTTCTATTTTCCATGAAGTCCACTTCAATCCAAAATTATGATGGTAAATGTGGATAAACTTGTGAATTCATCTGTAAATTGTTATAGTGGTTATAACTAAATCCAAATTGTGCCAAAACATCAGGCCAAGACAAGACTCACGAGTCTCTGGGGAACTTTTGCATACTGTAAGATGTCATTTGGTCTATGCAATACCCCTGCAACATTTCAACGCTTATTCCTTAGCATCTTTCAACAGCAAATAAGTAGTGGTGTTGAAGTCTTCATAGATGACTTTTCCACTTATGAAGCTGCGTTTGAGCAAGCCTTGGACCGACTCCAGCAAGTACTGAAGAGACATGCAATGAAATGATTGCTTTTTTTCAGTCTTGCATTCACACTTGCATTCACACTTGCATTTAATTGTTGTTATTGTTTCATTTAATCTGGCTCACACACATTATCCTTGAATCTTGCCTTGCTCTCAATACTTGGTTTCCAATGCAGACATCTCTATCACAAGTCCTTATATGTATGCATTATAATTAGTTATTTAGAAGCAATAGAAATGGCAATCTCAAATCTTATGGCAAAGGTAGTGCAAGAGCAATACAAATTATTAGAACAAGAATTAGCTTTTACCATCTCCTTATAGAGATAAGGCTTTAGATCAATTTACCAAAAGAAAAGCATATTTGTAAACTATGCAAATAATGTATAGAAAATGAAGAACATATCTTTTTATTTTGCCCATCTTTCGCTCACATTTAAATAACCTACCATATTAATTATTCATCCTATATGCTTGATGCATTACATCAATGATGTTTTCAATTTTCTTCAAAAATATGTTGAGGCTTTGTAACCATCTAATAATCCTTTGTGAGTTTCTGAAATTAACAATCATTTCCAATTTCTAGAAAATTGTATTTATTTGCACCTTAACAATTGGCTTTCAATGGTATCAAGATATCCACCAAATTTGGATCGTTATCATAATTCTATTACAAAGAAGGGCACAAAATAGTGCACACAAGCAAAATGCATGAATAATTTTTTTATCATTTGAAGGTAGAAACCTTAGAGCATTTTTTAATGATTTTTAGTAAAAAGTTTCTTTTATTAAAAAAAATCAAATGTTGATATTTGATGGGTGGATGTAATTGATTTTGGCCTAAATATCTTTTAAAAATATATATTTTTGAAATGAATGGTTAGGCAAACTATCCCAAAAAGATGTATTATAGCCCAATCCATTTATATAAGAAGGAACAAAATGAAGAAAAGGAGGAACAATGATGAAACCAATCCGAGCAAGCTTTGATGAATGAAGGATTAAATGAATAATTAAATGATTTGA
>MNCI01013469.1:121753-215240 GCA_015680685.1 Gnetum montanum | reverse complement strand
AATAATTAAATGATCTGATGAATTCTAGAAATTTTCTAAAGTCTACAAATTAAATAATCAATTGTCATCCATTCTCATAGCTTCTTCGTACCATTCTCTATCATAACTCTCATGATTCTCTCTACTCTCTACTCACATCAACATTCTCATCATCACTCACAATCATTAGTTTCATTCTCTCATTGTCCTCTCATTAGTTTCCTAAAATATCTCATGAACTCATTAATTTGTCAATATTAAGAGGTTGATGAGTCACTTTTAAGAGGTACCTTCTCAAGCCAAATTTAACCAATCAAATGATTTGCTAGTTTTATTTTCCTGTTGTGTTATTTTTGTGCTAATAATATTCGCTAATGAATATTTTTGCACAATGTGTAATTAGTTAACAAATGGTATCAAAGTAAGGTTAAGCAAGGTTAAGTTGTGGAGCACAAAAGACATTCCAAGGTGGATTATTTGTAGATTATTTTTCTATTTCAGATTATTTTGGTGGGAGTTGTGTGTACAAGATAGTAAAAATGTCTTGTTTTTGTTCTCATTGATGGATGAAACAAATTAAAAAGAAAAGAGATTAAGATGTTGGCACCTCATGAGATTGGACATGTGAAAACGGATTGCTTTAATTTGAGACATGATGATGTTGTCTTTTAGATTTGTTGTTGTTGAAAAGACATCTTATTATTATGTTAGAGTCTGAGTTGCAAGTCTCTTTTGTTTTGTTCAAGTTTTGTGTTAGCATGTGTTATGGTTTTTTGGGATAATATTTGGTAATGCTGGTGTAATGCTATCTCATGTTGTTTTGACATAAGGAGGCTTTGTCCATTAGGATGTTTTACGCAAAAATGCTCCTCAAATAGTTGTGTGTGTAACTGTGATTTTTCTGCATGTTGTGGAAGGCATGGCATATTGATTGATGAAATTTTTTCAACTTGTTTTTTATCAATCTTAGTGATTTTTTTTTCAAGTGGAAGATTGTTATAGATGTGAAGACAAAATTTATAGTTAACTTATGTTGAACTTCACTTTTGTCTTAGTTAGTTTTAGAATTTTCTAAAATATGAAAAGAAGAGTTAAGATATCTAAAATTTGTTGTAAAAGAAAAAGTGAAGACATGTCTGAATTAATTATTAGTTACTTCCATTATTTTAACCCTCAATCTGGCTATTTAAATCCATTTTTGGGTTGGTTATGATGAGTGAGTTGAGAGTGTGTGGTCTCTCGTGTAAGGGTTGTTGTGCGGGAACAACTGACTTGTGATCTCACAATGTGTGATTAGTTAACAACATTCACTCTATCACTAACCATGAAAACAAACTGCAAGATTTTAGCTAAGGGTGTAATGAAATTATTATTGCTAATGCGACCAAGTGTTGGTATTTATAGGGCCACACATCTCCCAATACATTGTATAAATAATGATATAGGATGAGCTACGATACCGTAGCTACAATATCGTGCTTAATGAAAAAAATAGTTTTATCACCAATCATCTAAAGACCACCAATGTATTGGCAAAACTCCTCTTTGGTTTTCTCTTTCAACTCAGCATGGAGAAATAGCCAATAAAATTTCCTTTAGGTAACCATACTTTTTTCCCTCGATTTCAACTCTTACAATTTCATGTACAAATTTTGGTGGTAATGCAAAGAAAGAAACTTGCTCTTTAGTTTCTATACAAACTATATCCATGATTGAATTTTCTTTATTTCCCTTTAACCTTTGTTTCATTAGTACTTGCCAAGCCCACTATGTAACAACAAGCCCCGTTTACTTGGTAACTACAATTTTCTTCTTTTTGGTTTCCTCTCTCTTTTAACGGAAAATATGACTCAACTATCTAATCCAATCAAAGAAAGAATTAAGATCTAAATTACCAATAAAGCAAGGTATATCAATATTTGTCTACTTTTCCACCTAAGATAAGGTTAGCAAGATTTTCTTCTCTTTCTTCTTCAATGACTACTAAAGTACTATCTTATTGCAATTGTTGGTTTGCCCATGGACTAACCTCCTTTGCATGGGAATTCATTGTTCTCATCATGGCTAACAACTACCATTGGGACTCATAATGTTATGTAGTCCCTATGGCCTCCATCAAAGGTTGCAAACTCCTAAAAATGTTTACAGCCCCAACCAAATCCATTACCATGATTTTTGAAGTTTATCCATGATGACATGAACGTTTAGCTTTTCTTTGGGTAATGTAAAGCATCTTCACTCCTTCTCAAAGACTTAAAACTTTTGATTTACTCCACTCAACTTTTCTAATGCGTGGAATGTAAATCCTAGTCCGTATGAAATGTTGTTGCTGCACGTCCAGTCCGCGTCCGCGTCCACGTGGAATGTTGTTACTGCATGCGTGCGTGGAATGTTGTCCCCGCGTACAATGGACGTTTTGCTATGAAAGGAAAACACAGAAACCAAACTTTACTTGCCTCAACTTTTTTAATGCGTGAAATGTGGTTTCTAATTTCCACGAAATCCACTGCAATCCAAAATTGACTACTCTGACTCTTGCTGCAGACCGTAGTGTGAAATTTCACGCAATGTAGCGTGTCGTAACAAAAAGTGAATCGAATTATTGCAGACATTATTGCTTTATAAGCACTCTCATATTCTAAAGTCATGATGGTCAAATCAAAATACTGTTACAAAGCACCTAAATTCCAGTCTGCCAAGAATTTTTTCCACAACCTCTGTAGACTTTGCAGACATGCAATGAATGATTACTCTTTTCCAGTCTTGCATTTAATGGTTATTGTTTCATTTATCTAGCCCACACAGATCCATCCTTGAATCTTGCATTGGCTCTCAATACTTGGTTTCCAACGCAGACATTTCTACCACAAGCGATTATATATATGCATTATAATCAGTTATTCAGAAGCAGCAGAAATGGCAATCTCAGATCTTATGGCAATGGCAGTGCAAGAGCAATACAAATTGTGTTCAGTGATGGTGCTTTTGCTTTTATATGCTTTTGTAGGAGTTAGCCATGCTTCAGGCTTGGAAGGGGATGTGAATGCTCTGCTCAAATTCAAGGCAGGTATCAAGAACGATCCCTTTTACAAGCTTTACAAGCTTTCCAATTGGAGTCACCACAATTCACATGGAATTTGTGTTGATTGGGCTGGAGTTCAGTGCTCCTCCCCATCAGCATCATCTTCTGCTGCTTCTCAGCGTCGCAGGGGGGTATCCTTAGATATGAATGAGTTCGAATTATCAGGTGTGCTCTCCCAATTCATATGCAATCTCACATCGCTGTCTTATTTGGATCTCTCTGACAATGATTTGTCTGGACCCATTCATGCAAACATTGGTCAACTCAGCCACCTGCAACATTTCTTTTATTCCACTGAATTTGAATCTATTCCTGAAGCTTTGAAAAATTGCTCCTCTCTTCAAACATTGCATGTAGAGCTGGATGGGGATCAGCCTTCAATTATACCTCCTTGGTTGGGAAATTTGAAGCATCTTCAGGTACTGTATCTCAATATCTCCAATTTCAAAGGAGCAAATCCAGAACTAAGAAATGCAACTAAGCTGCAACAGCTGAGTTTGAATTTACATGGCAACGGTTGGAGAACCCCCATACCGTTGTGGCTTGGAAATATGTTCCATCTTCAGCAGCTGGATTTGGTAGGAACAAATTTCAGCAGTGGCATCCCATCCGTGTTAGGAAATCTCACTAATCTGTTCCACTTATCTTTGTTCCTGCCCACTCAAAGTATTCCATTGGAGCTTGGTAATTTGAAGCAGTTGCAATATCTTGAGTTGCAACTCGACCGTGGGAGCAGTCCGATTCCCTCTTGGTTTCAAAACTTCTCACAGCTCCAGATCCTAAGATTGGCGGGGAATTACTTCACTGGGGCAATTCCAAAACAGTTGAGCAATCTAGGCAAACTCACCAGCCTAAAGTTGCACGGAGATAGGCTAACTGGAAGAATTCCAGAGGAATTAGGTGATTTAACTCAATTACAATATCTTCACTTCGCAACCGCTAATGCCAGTGGATGGATTCTCTCCTCGCTTTGTAATTTGAGGCATTTGCAGTTTCTTCGGGTGCAAGTAGCCGGTGGAAGCGGTCCAATTCCCTCTTGCTTTCAAAATATCTCACACCTCCAAATCCTATTTTTGGAGGGGGATTATTTCTCCGGAGCAATTCCAAAAGAGCTGGGGAATCTCGGCACACTCATCCAAATCGTTTCGTTTTGGTGTACGATAGTTTAAGTGGAAGCATTCCAGAGGAGATTGGTAATTTAAGTCAATTACAATATCTTTACTTTGAAACCAATAAAGATATGGGATGGATTCCCTCTTCGCTGGGAAATCTCGGCAGACTCATAGACTTGTCCATGGTAGCTGAAAGGCTTATTGGAAGGATTCCAAATGAGGTTGGTAACCTCAGCATGTTGCAATCTCTTGAATTCAGTTTTGATGGTGGAAGAGGTCCAATTCCTTCTTCCTTGGGTAGACTGTCACGTCTGGCGGTGCTGTGGTTATCAGGAGACTATTTCATAGGTGCAATTCCTAGGGAGTTGGGAAATCTCAGCAGACTTGTTGAATTGTCCTTAGTCGCAGACAATTTGAGTGGAAGTATTCCGTTTGAATTGGGAAAGTTAAAGCAGCTCATCAGCTTGGACGTAAAAGTAAATTCCATCAGAAACGGTATTCCTTCAGAGTTGTGCCAGCTGAAATGTCTGGAATACTTAAGTCTGCAGAGTGTCTTCCAAGCTGCAAAACCAGAAGAATTGCTTTTATCCAGCAATAAAATCCCAAAATGTATAGGAAATCTCAGCAATCTGGTCTTCCTTTCCGTGCAGTCTGAAGCATCATCACATAATTTAGAAACCCTACCAAGAGACCTGTGTGGCTTAAGACAGTTAAAATATCTATACTTGGAGGGTTTAAATCTTCATGGCAAGATACCAGAGTGGATTGGTGACATGAAACAACTAGCTTTGATAAGTTTAAAAAGAAATCAGTTGACTGGCCATATACCACAGAGCATTGGAAGACTGACAAATTTACAATATCTGGATGTTTCTGCAAACAAACTCACCGGCAGCATTCCCAGTGCACTAGGCCACTGCAAGGTACTTTCATTTTTGTATCTTGGAAATAATAGCTTCCAAGCTTCATTGTCTGTAAGATTTCCACCTTCTCTGCTTGTTTTATCTGCTTATATGAATAGTTTCTCTGGATCTATGTCATACTCTTTGATGAATTGTAATAATTTCAGAGTATTAGATTTTAGGAGAAATATGTTATCTGGCTTTCTCCCAAAGTATCTAAGGAGAATGCATAGCCTCAAAGTATTAGGTCTGGGCTATAACAGGTTTACAGGAACCATTCCTCCATGGGTAGTCAATTTTACAAACTTGCAGGTGTTGGACTTATCTAACAATAAATTTTATGGTCAACTACCGTCCCAGCTACAAATGCTTAAGCAGTTTCGAAGTTCACAGGCTAACAATGACGTTTCCATCCATATAGGTCTGTTCCCTCTACGAGGAGTTTCACATCAGGATTTGTCAACAGAGGATGTGTTTGTATTTATAACGGAGAAAGGCCAGGAACTGGGACTCAATTATGAATTGTCAACAGAGGATGTGCAAGTGATGTTAACGGAGAAAGGCCTGGAACTCGATGATGTACCTGCAATTCCAGGTAACAATGTTATAGACTTTTCATGCAACAATCTCACAGGTGAGATTCCACCGACAGGTGAGATTCCACCGAATATAGGAGATCTCACCACCCTGAGGTTGCTAAATTTATCCTATAACATGTTGACGGGCCCCATACCGCCATCGATGGGAAAATTACAGCTTCTAGAAACTCTAGATTTGAGGTACAATAAATTATCCGGAGAAATTCCTCAGCAGTTGCAGTCCTTGTACTTCTTGGGTGTTTTGAATGTTTCACACAGTAAGTTATGTGGAAGAATTCCTGTCAGTACCCAGTTCTCTACGTTCAATGAAACTTCCTTTGCAGAAAATGATTGCCTTTGTGGATTTCCTACCAGCATTCGATGTGATAAAGACAATGGAACAGGNGTTAGCACTAGGATTGGGATTTGGGTTATCATTTGGGGCCACCATTGCTCTGTATTTTCTCTGGGAGCCCTTTCCTCGGTTCTTTGGAACCTATCTTATTTGATTAATCAGTCTGCTCCACAAAGCTGTCAAGACCTAGTCTACTTTCCTTTTATAAAATCCCCAAGGTGTATGTTCCCGATTCTGAGTGTATTAATTTTCAGCATTTGGTCTAAATTTCCAGCAATATAGTCAAGTCACTCCTGTTTCTTGCAGCTTTCAAATTGGTTCTGCAAAATATGTTTTCGATTTTGATCTGCAAAAAAGATCGGCCTCCCTTGTATAATGTTTTTTTATTTCTTAAATTTAACCTGCCATGTTTTAATTAAAATATATCAGTAACTGTGAAACAGAACCAACCTTGTTTCTCAATGGACCATTTAATTTCACCAAATTCTTTGGATTGTCATGCATATTTTCCACCCAACTCGACTAGTCTATCATCTATTTTCAAATCAGAACACGTGTGTATCTACAATGAGATGAATGAATCAATCATTTCCTTGCATAAGAGTATTATTCCACTGGATTTACCTTTTCCGTATTAATTATATAGTTAAAATTACAAGCTTTTGTTGCAAAATTGCAAAAATAAGAAGTTAAGTTTTGGTATTGCAAGGATGTCATCTGCCGTACGCATTTTGGCAATGACGTGAGTGAATTCAAACTTGGGCATTTTGCTTTGTTGTTTGAGTATACCGGGCATCGAACTTAGAAGAAGAGGGAGCTGTTTATTCTGATCAGATCTCCTTTGACCTCATAAATGTCATGTTAAATTTAAATGACATTTTTTCGTGTGTGGCCTCACTGCCTATTATATGTTTTCTAGCAGAGCAAAATAAAATTTTTACTTCTTGTTCTCGCACATCGTAATAAAACTTATAATTTCTTTACATCAGTGGACAACTAAATGAAAATATAGTAATCAAAATACGATAAGAGCAATCAATATTGAATGGAAAAGAAAACTATAAGGATTTATTTAAAACTATTCAACAGAAGCAAGAGCATAGTTGAAATTTGAGATCAGATGGGTTAAAATTTAATCCTTGATTCTAATCATATAGTTGAAATTTGAGATCACGACTGGTTAAAATTTACTCGATTCTCGTTACATGTAAAATTAATAAATAAATTTTCATTAATAACTATTTAAAGTGAAGGCAAAGTGCTTTGTTTTCAAGTAGCAAGAACTTAGTCAAGTTTGACTGCAGCCACACTACCACGGCCTGTCTTGTGAAAATTTTTTTAACGTTCTGAGTTTCTTTTAAACAGTAACCTGATTTTGCCTAGTATTTTGCACTGCTTTTGATTTTTAATAGTTTGGATTTTGAATTATGCTCTTACTTCTATCATCTAGTTTTATTATAAATCTTTATGGTTTTTCTTCTACCTTCAACTTTGATTTCACTTTTAATTTTTTGAATTCTTTAATTTTTTCTTATTATACAATAGCGACAAGTTTGAGAAAAACTTAAGATATATTTGGCTGTGCCAAAAAAATATACAAAAGGAAAAACTCAAATTTTATTTGGCTGTGTCAACAACCTGTTAACAGGAGTGCAGGGAGCACCCTGCAAATTATAATTGAAATTTGGCAACATAGTATTTACAACGGCAAAGGAGATCCCAACGGCAATAAACAGCTCCAAAGAAAAGCATAGCATCAGCAATTGAATAACTGAATGAAACGTTGCATCAGGTTAAGGATCTAGATCCAACTCCTATATCAAGAATTCATTATTTGAAGGCTTCATTATTTGAAGGCTAATTTGATGGGGATAATTTGAGGTGTGAGGAGTGACTGACAAACATATAGTTATGTAACAACTAATTTCTCCGTTTGAAACTTGCTATCTACCTTTGTGTTAAAAACCCTTTTTCCTAAACAAGTTAAAAAATTATCATTAATAGAAGAGTTTTCTCTCTTGCAAAATATTATTGCAGACTCCTATGATTATATTTTATAGGCTTAACTGCATACAACTCCAAAAGCTTTTCTATGCCCCTTTCATGCTCGGCAGTCAACTTTTACTTCCCTTACTTTTAAAGTAAAAACAAATTCATTAAAGTATCCAATTTCTTTCAACTTTATTGGATCTTGTTATTTTTTCCGAAACAACAAATAACAATCCCTCTACAATTTCTATTTACGTGAAAAATTTGCAATATTGGTATTAAATTCAAGACTCGTTCTACAGTGCAAATGCCCAATGAAACTCATACATGGAAAGCAAACAGAGATTTATGTTTATATTTAATTATTTATATATAAACATACTTTCAAACAGGATTCAAGCGAAAACAGTTTTTCAGGCTCTAATATAATAAAAATCATACTAATATAAAAAAAATCGTTCATATGCATATCAAAAATGAAATCATGCTAGTATATAGAATGCGGATTTTGAAGCCATGGTGAGGCTGCTGGGCTATTCTGAGGATGGAAAAGAAGGGCCGAAAAAAATTGTGCACCTGTTAATATTTGATGACTATCAAGAACCCCAAAAATCAAGATGTGTAGCAATTAAAGCTTGACTTGTAACATCTGAGCTGCTTCCTGATCCACAAACAGCCTCTGTTCATCTAAACCCACACATGTCCAGGCGCCAGTGGGTGACCCTGTGAGATTGTTAATATTGCCTTCCCTATGGCATTGATGAGGTTGCATCATATATCAGCAGAAAACAAATTCAGCCCTCTTCTATGACCCTGCAAATCATGGCGTCTGGGCTTCTCGCAAAAGACCCGTCAAAAAACCTGCATCTTCAGCCGCAAATCTCCGCCAAATGTGGCATCAAAATAAGACCGAACGAGGAAGAGAGCCTCCAAAAGCCAAATTCACAAGCTGTAAATGCCTTGGCTTCATTCCGTTCTGGTTTTTATCAATGACGAATTATAATATGTGCAGTGTCCGCTAACACAGCAGTTGCCCATTTGGCTCCTGTCTGAAAGGCATTAATGTTGATGCTATGATTCGCAGACAAATATTGACAATGAACTAGAAAAGAATTGTTAAATACATATTCAATATCAAAACATTTAAACTAAAAAGAAAAGGAAACATAATGAATAGGGGATCTTACATAGGGAAACATCTTTACACACAATTGATCCCACCCAAAGGAGGAATACAATCTGGAGATCTACCAGCCACCAAGAATTAACTGAAAATGGGAGCAAATAAAAGTTGTAGAAAATCGAACGAAGCAGAAAACACCCAAAATTCTTCTTGTGAAGAGATTCATGTTGAGGAAAATTGCTGGGACTCATGTACTGTCAATCGGATTAGTATCCAACTTAAACTTTGAGGCAGATATGATTTGAAAGTGAATAAGGTGGAGGATCTATGATTTCTCCATAATAGTAAGATTCATTGAAGGAGCGTTGTGTGACTTCCCCATTCAAATGGATTCATTTTGCCATAGCTTTGTAATAAATGATATCATTATTGTGATAAAATTTGAAAAGACAAGTAATTACTTACTTGAAAAGTACAAGTTGTAATGAGACCCAAAGTAGTACTTTGTAATAATTGGCATCTTTTGTGGAATGACTTTTAGGGGCCTTGACCTAAGGTATTTGTACCCACAAATTAAAGAACGTGTCAATATGGAGTTGCAGAGTCAATAAAGTAAAGACGAGTAAAGAGTGTCAAGTAAAGTGGAACAAGAAAGTGACTAGCCATCCCTTTTGTTAGTTACAAATCTAACCATGGTGGAAGTGTTGGATTGTCGTAAGATATAGATGCTGAAGAATTAATAAAGCATTTTTTTCATATCCTTTTTCTGCATTTTCCCCGGTTACATTCTTTATGCATAATATCGAATGTTACATATATTTGACATTTGTCATGATATCTAGGAATGGGATGTCACAATTGGGATTGAAGTAAACCATGACCCATATGAGCCAATAAGAATTAGGGCCAACTACAATCTAAGATGAACCATGAGTCACAAACTAGGGAGAATCACAAACCATCCCTAAATGTGCATCATGTCCATGTAACCAAAAAGGTTCCTTTCCAACAACTTTCATGGATGAACCATAGAAGCTCCCATGCCAAATTAGCAAAATATGTCATTTTAGCCTTCCAAAACTATAAAAATTAAACTTGGTAATTTTTCCCCTAAGGCATGTCCACTTTGTAGTACTCTTCAAAACAATTCTAACATTATAAATTTCATCTTAAACAAAGTTATGATTTGGGAGATACAGCCATTAGGAATTTCTCATCGAGAGTGCATTAAATAAAATTAAAATGTGAAAAAAATTAATGTTTTAAATTAAAGCAAGGTCGAACCCATGACCTACAAGCACCAAGCCCAAAATTTAACCCTTATTCCACTAGCAACCAACCCAACTTGCTTAGGTGTGTTTAATCAACTAATGAAATTCATATATATGTTAAAATATAAAAATTTTCAACACTTAAAAAGACCTTAGGGATTTCGGCGACCGTGGAGCATGGTACAACCCAAATGCTGCAAAGTGCAACCTTGCCACGCCACGAGGTAGTAAGGCCACGCCAAGCCCAACCGTGGAGCATCGCAACAAGGCTTGAGCGCCACACATGGCAACTAGCCCAGGCCGCATCCAAAGCCGCACAACACACACGTCTTTTGGCGAGCTATCCCCACCAGTAGCAATAGCTATAGCTAAAACGTGTCATCCTGCTCCATCCCTGCCAGTCCCACTCGTCATTTTTGCCTTCCGCAGGCTGCACCCGTCTCCCGCCTTTGGTCATCAGTGACCAAGCACCGCGTGTGCCCTCCTATGCCATTGTGGCTGTCCCTGCTTACTCTGACAGCACCCATGGCCCCTGCAGTTTGGTGCCGTGCCTAGCAGCTACACAACCCAACCCATGTCTGCATACACCGTGAACACCATAGGCCCCTGCTGCCCAATGCTCAAGATTACCGCAACTCCCTGTCGGCTAGCAACAAAATTGGCCGTAGGTCCCTACTAGCTAGTGGTTGTCTGTACCATAGGTCATGACCGTCTATTGGAAAAAATCTGGCAACCGATAGTAAAAAAGGTCCGTCAACTGATTGCAAAAAGTAGTTCATCCATAGAAAAATTTTGAATTTAAAAATCAAAATTTAAATTATCAATTGTGGTCAAATTGACCGGTTGGCAGTGCGAGAATTGAGAATTCTATAATTAAGCATACTAGTCTTAGAGTAGTATTGGGATGAGTGACCTCTTGAGAAGTCTTAAAATTCATGCCCAAATGCTCAACTTAGAAAGCCCATAACTTTTGATCTTGAAAGCCTTTTTCAATGAACAAAGAGTGAGTCCTAGCAAATTTCACCTTTTCAAATATAATGGTGAAGTCAAATCTACCCAATGTAGCTCTAAAACTTGGTTTTTAATTTTTGCCTTTAAATTGTGCCTCAAGAGCCTCAATTGTTAGATTTAGCATAACTCATGCATTTGATGTTCATTTTTAACATATGAATAGTTGTTTCTAACATCTTTCAACCTTTTCAATCCAATGCTAATATCAAACTAGTTATTTGAGGAAGTAATGATTAGATAATAATTCACATCATGCCCTATTAGGCCCATAAACTAGATCAACTAACTTGATCTAGCAATATAATGGTTAAGACTAAAGAATCTAATATTTTTGGCTATCTTAGACATTTGGATTAAGTGGTTAGGTTATGCCTATAATTAGACATAGGCCACTAACCTCTAGTGTGTCATTAATAACATTGCCAAAGTTCATGTCCTAAGGGAAATAGAAAGGTCATTGAGAGTGTAGAAAATGTAGCCAAACCATTGGCCCAACAAATCAAGCAGTTAGAGAAGCAATTGGAAAACTAGAAAATGGCAAGAAAGATTTATACCAATCTAGCTTGCAACCAAATCATTTGACAACAAACATCAACCACCATGAAAATTTACAACCTTGTCTCGACAAGGCATATGATACATGTGAGAAGAAATGAACCAACAACAAATCCAAGTATAAGCATGAAGGTCATAACATACAATGTTCTTGCAAGGTCCCAAACCAATGAAAGATGGCACCTACTCTGTTCACCTTGGGCCTTAGACTAGCATGAAGAAGAAAGAACGATCAAGATTCCAAAGAAGTCACATAGCCTTAGCATTAGTACTTAAAATGCAATCATTAGGAAGATGTGTATGTATGGTCAACACACCTTTAATCATTGATCCAACATGTCTAGATGTTAGACTTTGTCATGTATTTTACTTGATTAACCTAATCAAGAAAAGTTTAAAGTATAAGCTATTCCTAACCTATAGTATTCTTAAATAGTATCATTCACCTATGTGAAGACTTTAATGCAAAAGCTATAAATGGAGTTCATCAAATCTAAAAATATGAAAGAGTGAAAGAGCCTTTGAAAGAGGAACCTAATTTGAAGAAGATGTTTCCATCAGTTCATCATACCATTTCATTGGCCAGTGCATACTCTGCCTATTTCAAATCCTCAGTAGATAAGCTGAATCGGAGAATACGAGAACAAATAATCCTAATGGATCATATTAATCAAAAACCATAATTCACCAATTATGCTATCATGATTACTGAAGATGGGTTAACATCTTTCTTTATTGAGACTTTAGATTACATTTAGTATGATACCCAATTCTTCCAAGTTACTAAGCTATTAGAGTTAATTCCTAAGGAAGAAGTTGAGGAGCAAGATTGAGTCCTACCATCCCAAACTAGGCCATCCAACTATATTGTCCTTATTGCATAAGTACAACTACATTTCTTGATCCCAAAGATTGATAAAAATTAGGGAGTTTCTTAACTTTACTTCTACTTCTTATTTCTTATTACTCTTTCTCTTTATTTATTTAATTTATATGTCTAATTTAGGCAATTAAAATATTTTGGTAATACAAGTGGGAAAAGGATTTGTTCTACCTTCACTTAGATAACCAGATATGTGTTACACTTTGTGTAATGTTAGTTAGGATTGGTGATTAGTGGTTGGTAGACCTTTAATTCACCTATTTTCATGACCTAAAGATTAAGATGAGTTGTTGAAATAATATAATTTATTTTCCTCAAATATTATTTTGATTTATATTTCATATGCAGAATAAGCATAAGGACTTTAAAATATTCAACCCCATTTTAAAAGGAGAAAGTAAAGCATTGGAGCATTGGAGCATAAAGGGAATATTAGAGCATATAGAAATGTCATCAACATGGATATTGATGAATCATGGTTTGTCAGGTGCTGTTATCGAACCCTTATTATCAGTGCAAGATATCAGGTTTGATGAGTTCGAATATTGGACCCTCGATATTGGGTACACGATATCACGGCCTGACAAGTGATATCAAATACACGATATCGTGGTTCCCGTGTGATCCTATAAATACACAATTGGGTGCATGGGAAAGTTATAGGAAGTTAGTTGATGAGTGGCGAGGTACCCCTACACTCAACCATACGAATACGAGCGTACACGCGTGATCCGGTCGAACTCCGCAGACTAAATGCCTTAACGCCACAAGAAACACTTGGGGTTAATCGTTCATTGTCTTCCCAGGCTTGCTTGTAAGTGTCACGGTGTATGGTTAAGCAAGTCTGAGGTATGTGATTTTTTTGGTGTTTTTAGCTTATCTCCTATGCTATCAGGGGAAAGGGTTGAGAAACTAAGCTAACTCTAACTAAAGATCTAAGTCTAAATTAACTAGCGTTAGCATCCGTTCCCACTTACCGGACACACCCTGAACTATGCAACTGCGGCTTACCAAACGCTAATCGTTACTGGGATCGCCACACGTAACGCAAGTGCTCGAAGTGGTCGTACTGAGGCACCTATTTAGCTTATGTGTGATAAGCAGCCGATTCCTTAGCCAGCCGTACACACCCGTGGGTGCTCGTAACTAAGTCGTACTTATCACACGTTCTAGCCTAGCAATGAGCAGCCGATTCCTCAACTAGCCGTACACATCGGATTGCTACTGGGATTACCAAGCGCAGAATCCTGGAATACGCTACTGGGTTACCAAGTAGCCAATGCTCATAATTGAGTCGTACTCATGCGTTGCGTCAAGCAGCCGATTCCTTGACTAGCCGTACACGTTCGTAGACGCTCGTAATCAAGTCGTACTTGAACACACTAGGAAAGCAGTAAATGAAAGCAATAAATGAAACCACGTGCTGTAAGGTTTATCCAATCAAGTTCGTCCNATATCGCGGTGGCCACAATATCGTGTACGCGATATCGCAGCCCAGTGCAAGTCACGTCTCATCATTAGTGTTAGAGTAGGATCCTTTTGTCATTTTTTCCTCTCAAACCTTTCCCTAGTGCATGCCTGCAATGTGATGATTGTAATTATACAAAACCTTTATTCGAGTGTGACGTACTTGGACACGCACATGACCGGAAATAAAGATCAAGATTACTTCATCATTGCAACATTCACTTAATTTTAATTGTTATTTATTGCTTTTGTAATTAATATTTCTCTACCCTCATCTCCTATCCCTATTAGTAAACATGGAATGAGTACAACTTAATCACAAGCATTTAAGTGTGACTACTTGGTAACCCAGTAGCATACCTAGGACATGCACTTGGTAATCCTAGTAGTAGTGGTACACGAGGTCCAAGATGTGTATGGATGATTAAGGAATGGATACTCATCGCACTTAGGCTAGCTTAGATTCTCCTCCTATTTCCTGGTAGTTAGATTCTCTCTCTCTCTCCTCCTTAGTTCAATTAAAGTTATTTTCCATTGCCTCTAGGAGTAGCACTAGTTTAGAATCACATCATACACCTAACTCTGGACTAAACCATATGTGACAACATAAATACTAGTCCAAGTGGGAAGATAGCGAACTGTGATCAATGAGTAACTATCTAGATACCACAACTAGTCCATCTACGGAGTTCGACCAAATCGTGCATGAATGCTCGTATTCATATGGTTGAGTGTAGGGGTACCCACTCATTAGATATGTTTGAGGATGAATGAAAACTAAGTGAGGTAGTTTGTGATATCCCCATTCCTAATTGGAGTTTTTCTATAGCAAAGATGGTGTCATTTTGTAACAAATGATGTATTTATTGTAATAAGACCCAAAAGGACAAGTTGTAACAAGACCTGAAAGGGCATGTTGTAATAGTGGGCATGTTTTATGAGGTGATCTTTGGGAAATTGGCCTAAGGTATTTATACTTTCAAATTAGAGGTCATGCCAACATGGAGTTGTGGAGCCAATAAAGGCAAGTTACAAGTGCCAATCAAAGTTACAAGTTAGAATTCTTTCCCTCGAGTGCCTATAGCAGGAGTCATTGAGTGTACAAATCTTTATTCGAGCATTGTTGTACCCGAGCACAACAATGTGTGCGGCAATAAAGATGAGCTTTCTGATAAACCTTGTAGCACTTTGGATAGATCAGCTATTTTATTTAGGCATTTACTGTTTTCAATTATTTATTAAATGCTTTCAATTAGTTATTACATATTTCCTAGTTATTACATTAATGAGTCAATTAAGTGAGATAGATTACACACATAAGTACGATCGCTTCAAGCGTAACATGTATTCACTTGGTAATCCTAGTAGCATTATTGCTTGATATGCCCAGTAGCGTAGGGCTTGGTCACCGAACAATGGATATGTGGGTTCAAGACGTGTACGAAAAGTGGGATTGGATGCTTATGTTAGGATTAGTTAAATGCTAGTTAATTAGTTAATTTAGATTAGTTAATCAAATTCCTTTTATCTACATTTGAGCACTAACTTATAAAACACAAAATGATAAAAATCAAATGCCTCAGTTACACTTAACCATACCAATGAACATCATAAGTGTAATTGGAAAGACAATGATTGATCTTAAGGCAAGACTTACTTCCTAAAGGACTAGTGCACAAGAAATGATAAAGTCTATGGAGTTCGACTGGATCGCACATGAACATTTTGTGATTCATATGATTGGGCATAGGGGTACCTCGCCACTCATCATTAGCATCATTGCCAAAGACTTTGTTTGTGGAACATGCACTATTTAGGTTTAAGTGAATATCATTAATATCATTGTATGAACCTCAAGGTCAATCTCATTCCTACTATACATAGAGTTATAAAAGCACACTAATATTTTTTTTATTTTGCAAAATGTCTTCTTCTTCTCGCAAGCACGAAGATACCAAACCATTGGTCCCACAAGAATGCAAAGTGGTATACACTCATCCAGATGAGTTTGTGCTGAATTTCACCTTCATCCTACATCAGGATGAATAGATGAGATGGCGTGATATGAAGGGCAACATCTTCTTGTCCCCCGATCGATCTGTGCCTGGGATGCTGTTTAAAACTCTTAAGAAGTTGGGCATCTCAGATCTTCATGAAGAATACATTGTGGATGGATATGACACTCAAAATTACTATCCCACTAAAACACAGTGCAAGCGAGATCAATGTCCGGAGAAACTTCATAAAGATACAAAGGGGAAACATTACACCAATCCCTTGTTCCTACTAACTCAAGATAACATTGAGGATCCTCCTCCTGAAGATTCTCAATATGAAGATTCCCCACTCCCTGATACCAATGATGAGGGTGTGAATCTAAACCTGTGATCCACTATCCATAAATTAGGTTTAGGAAAGAGTAACAACCAAGGTAGGGACTCAAGTAAACATTGCAGCAACAAGGGATTTAAGAATGGAGATTGTAATAAACATAAGAGTGATGGTGGACACTGTGGTGACAATGGTGGTCCACCTTCCTCTTCATTCTCTTCATCCGATTCTGAACATTCCTCTTCATCTGACGGTTCTCATAGAAGCCATCATCAAAACAACCATGATGAAGGTGATTGCTGAGATAATAATGACCATGAAGGGCATCAAAATCAAAGGGGTGGCTGAAACCATCATTGGCATCATCAATGCAGTGATGCTGATGAACCTCTATTACCGACTCAAGTATGCTCAACATTGCGGAGGTAGTGAAAATCCCAACCAAGTATTTGAAGGATAGTTAGATCAAGTGCCTAGACATGAACAATATCCCAAGATTTGAAGGGGAATACAACTCTGATCTGAAAACACATTTGCAAGCTTTTCAAAATGCTTGTGCCTTACAAAACATAGAGAATGAGTGGCAAAAACTCAAACTTTTCCCAAGGACACTCATCAAGGAAGCTGAAAGTTGGTACCAGTCTGTAGAGCTAGAATCTATCCACAAATGGAGTACCATGTTAGAACTATTCAATAAAAAATATTATATGTACCAAAGTGTCTAATTTGAGAAGGCAAATCCAAGGCTAGAAACAGGAAGCACATGAACCCTACTAGATTGAATAATACAAAACTGATTTTAACGCCTAAAAATCTAGGTTGTTGGAAAATTGGAAATTCCAATGAAACAACTTTAACCCTAGATCCCAAACACCTCTAAAAAATATGATCCAAGGTGCCCTAGATGGTCTTGCTGATCATCCAAGGACTTAGAAAAATGTAAAGAGAGATAATGCAAAATGAAAATAATGCAAGTCTAATGTAAAATAATGCACAAAATATTTAAAAAATGTAAATTAACTTGCACAACAAATAGGACTTTGAAATTTATTATAAAAGCAAAGGGAATCCATAAATGTGTACAAGGGAATGCCTAAGGATGCAAAGGAGGGGTTGAATTTGGTGGGGGCTTGAAGTTCATTGAAGTAGTTAGCCTTGGACACCATAGTTAGATCCATAGTTTGGATGCTCCACAACTCCTAAAAATGTGAAACCTTGCTACAATCCTCACCAGATCTGTAATGTTGGTATGCAAGGGAGTGAACTATGTGAAGGTTTTAGGTTGCAAACAAGAGCCATGCTGAGAGTCTCAAAGCTTAGGTTGCAAACATTGTTTCAAGACCACACACAATCTTAAGGGGGTAAAAGGGGTTATAATGGCTATGGGTTCCATGCTATAATTTTCTGTCAAAACCTTTGTGCCTATAATGAATTTTCAAAGCTATGGAAGTTAAAAATGGTGGAACCCTTTCTTGGTGCACAAGTTTGGATTATATAGATTTTATGGTTATAAATTTTGCTACAAATTCTCTACCTAATTGTTGATAGATTGATGTTATGTATAGGTGTTTCAAGTGTCTATGTATGATAAGTTTTGATACCCCCAAGATATCAAAACCATTCCATTCACTAAAAATAGTAAACAAGAATTTTACCCATGCTGAGCCTTCAAATAGCAATTTTGGGCTTGTAGAACTCACATTGGGGATATGACACCCACATTGGGGGTCCAACACCCATATTGGGGGTAGAACACCCACACTAGGGTATAACACCCACATTGAAGTTGCAAAATTACCACTAAGGTTGGAATAATGCTAGAGTACTAGGGCCATGCTATAGTAATGCTTGGGGAAAGGTGCAACCATTAAGAGAGTGCAATAGCAACGTTGGGTGGTAAGAGTTATACTCCCAACATTGGGCATGGGTGATGTTACATCCCCCATAAGTGTTTCGAGCGTAGCAAATGTTATACCCCTCATAAAGCCCATCAAGATGCCAATTTTGTTTTTCCAAAAGGCATTTTTGACACCCCGAAGCTCAAATATTACATAATATGACTTTTTTCTCTTAGGGGTTGAGGCTTTGATGACTTATGAGGCATTTTTCAGCCCCAAAAGCTAAAGTATGTAAAATTTCATCTCTTGGATTACAATCTTCACATTTTACAATGTAGTTTTAGCCTTGAGTTTCATGTGATGAGGATTACAATTCAAATAAGATCACAACATGTAATTTTATTGGTGTTTCATTGGCCCCTCTTTGTTGGTATCTAGAGGATTAACCCTAGAGGCATTGACAAAGAATACAAAACACCAATGTAGGCTCATCACTAATGTTCCCTCTTTTTGCTTGATTCAATCATGTCAAACCATGCTAAAGATTACTTGTGATGACAAGATAAGGCTATGATGAGAATATGGTAATGAGGTCATGGGAAAAAGGTCATGAGAGTTAAGAATGCATTCCATAGTTAACATCATGGCTATGATATGGCACTGACATGTTGGGCAATCAATAAAGGTTTTGCACTTCATGTTTTAAGGTGTTGGTCACTCGGCAATGCATTTGAGGAACCAACACATCGCTCTAAGGTTTCTTTGGTTATTAGGCTTCTCCCTTTGCATGTTCGGAGCCATTGGTTTGTCTTTTAATTTTCATTGGTCATTCTAGCTTATTAGTAATTTGCTTCCCTATTTTTTTGTGGGGTGAAACCTTTTTGTTTCTTTGCCAAGACCAGTCTAATTTCATTTTTCTATTGAATGAGATGTGTTACATCTAGTAGACTTAATGGTTTTTCCATCAAATGAGATTTGTTACATTCGATGGACTTGATGATGGAGCATAACAAAGGGATGTCAAATGGTTAGAAGGTGTAAGTTGCATATATTGGTCAACATTGTTACTCAAGGTAAGGAAGGTTATGATTATGGTATGAGGTTGGGTTCAAGAAATTGTAATAGGATGGAAATGGAACAAGCACTCTTGACACATCAAGAAAAACTCACCGAATCTTGCATGTTGAGGTTACATGGTGACTTGCTATAGTAATGAGTTGCACCTTTGTAATGACTCCAAGCTTCATCAAAAAAGAAAAACTCCAAGAGAACAAGAAAACCAGACAAAGAAAACATGTTATTACAATATGATGCATAGGGATACATGAGACATCTAGCAAACCAGGCCACAACAAGTCACCATCCTTATAGCATAGGAAAATCTATGTGATGTGCATCATATTTACAAAATTTTGTAGTTCATTCGTTGTGCCAAACTAGAAGAGAAAGAGAGGAATTATGTAGGCTTACTTGTTGTAGATCATCAAAGTCATCAACATCATACATTCATTGCAACTTGTCAACAATGATAAACAACACTACAAGTAAACATGTGAGTGTTAGATGTAATCAGGGCTATGTGATGGCTTTCATGTTACCTAATAAGGGTTTGATGATGTGATGAGTAAGCTTAAGTTCTAGTGAGGAACTTGGTCCTATGTGTTTTCTCCACACCATCTTGGTCTTAGATGGAAACTTTGACTAAGGGATCCTCTGTGATGTTTCTAGCTTTAAGGTCAATGGTTGTCAAGCTACTTCAAGGTGTTATAGCTACATAGTAGAATGGTTTCAGGCTTAAGGTTTGGATATGTAAGGTCAGTCTAGCCTAACAACATTACAAGAGGAATTTATTTATGCTTTAAGACTAGTTGAGTTTGCTTCCTCATCCTCCTAGCTTCATCTTACATGAGAACATAAGCACATCAAGTGGCACATGTGTAATAAAATTGTTAACTAATATAAAAATACATTACTAATAATGCATATATGAGCCAAAGCACATTAACTCAAAGGTCAAATGAGGTTCAAACATGATCAAAAAATGTTAGGATAGGTGGGTTAGGGCAACTAGGGTGTAATATAAGGGCCAAATGATTTAGGATAGGGTCAAATGAAGGTAAAATGATGGTCAAAAACTTGTAAAATGATGTCAAACATGGTCAAATAAGACCTTAATGAGGTCAAATGACATCAAATGATGTCCAATCAAGCTAGTTAAGTTCCAAGTGATGCCAAATGATGCAAAAATGATGAACATATGATCAAATGTCACTAAATGACATGACAACAATAGACAATAATGTAAAATAAGCTTAAGTAAAGTTAAAAAATAGTGGAGAACCAGGCCAATCAAGGCAAGGTAGAGGTCACATTTTGCTAATTTTAGGTCTTAGTGGGCCATGATATTGCTAGTTTTATGCTTTCATCGATTGTGCTTTTACTAGTTTTAGGCCTTAGTTGGCCATGATGCTAATTTAAGGCCTTAGTAGGCCATGGTTTTCCCAGTCTTAGGCCTTAGCAAGCCATGAAATCACCAATTTTAAGCCTTAGTGAGCCATGATTTTACTAGTTTTAGGCCTTAGCAAGCCATGGTTTTGCCAATGTTAGGCCTTAGTAGGCCATGATGCTAGTTTAAGGCCTCGATAGGCCATGGATTTGCCAATTTTAGGCCTTAACTAACCATGGTGCTAGTTTAAGCCCTTGAAAGGCCATGATAGGGAGGCCTATTTCAATGGGTAGGGTCAAAGCAAAGCAAAGCTTAGTAAAACAAAGTGAAATAAAATAATATTGAGGTAAATTTTAAGTTAAAATAATCAGCCAAAATGAAATAAAACATTGCAAACTAGGTGAAATAGTGCACATATATGTATTTTTTTATAATTTAATATTTTTATGATTTTTCTTTTTCTTTTTCTTTTTTTTTATGTTTTTTTATTCTTATTTTTTATTGTTTCATTGCCCTTCGGTGAGGCAGGGTGCAAAGGAAGCATGGTTGTGTTATTCGAGATATGTGGTGCAAGCGTGCATGGGTGCATTGTGGTAGTGAGGGCAGAGTGAACTGTTGCAGCTGAATGACAAATGGGTGAGGTATGGCAGTGCAAGTAGGCAAAGAGGCAGGCATCACATGTGTGAGAGAGGCAAGCCATAGCCACATGGTGGTAGCAGTTCCAACGCCACCGTAGTGGACCCAGCATGGATGATGTACATGTCAATGAGGGTAATAGGCACATGGACCAGCTTGATCATGCTAGAATGGCACAGGGGTAGGTGACGAATGAGGGACTATGGTGGCATTAGTGTAAACCACGTTGGCTAGCGTGGTTTCCATTTCGATGAACACGTTGGCCAGCATGGCTACAACGTGGTTGCCATTTACAGTGACCATGCTAGCCAACATGGCTCTAGTGTGGTTTTCATTTACTGCAACCATTCTGGCTAGGCTGGGCCTAGCCAGAGGCGGGTCCTTAGAAGGATGGCATCGACGACTAGCACAACAACTAGTGGGAAGCACAGTGTGAATGTTGCATGATGTGAATAGTGTGGACATCGATGTTGTTACTGGAATCATGATGAGCAGATTTTAGAGTCTGGATCCCAAGACTTTTAAGAGCATTAGTAGCGGCAATGTTAAAGTATAGATTGTAACCCATGAGAATCCTATCCTTGCTTTCCTTCTCTAGCTCAAGTAGGCTACCAGTACTAGTACCACCACCTTGTAAGTTGTCTCTTGTGTCATAGCCATCATAATTATTATCATGAGAAAAGTAAATAGAGTTCAGAGTTAGTGGCCCCATGGTTGCTCCACCTGTGTCTCTAGCATAATGTGAAGCATAGCCCAGAAAATATTCTAGCTTGGGGATTTCATTTCCTGATGATGAACCATTGTGGCTCATGTCCAAGCTATGATTTTCCAAAATGTTAGACGAGCCTGCTTCTTTTGTGACTGTAAATACAGGTATGAACCCAACAATATCAGGATCTAGACCTCCCTTAGCTATGTTGGAAACATTGGCTCAGTGTGGATGAGGGGTATGATGGGTTTTTATGGTTGTGGGTTATTATTACTATATTTCTTAGAGCCACAAGGACAAGGGTGGCGTTCATTGAATTCATGGCTAAAAGCATGGGGTCACCGTCAGACATAAATACCCTAAAGGCCAAATTAAATAGGCAGATGAGCTAGAGCCTCTCGAGGCCTGGACAGGCATCATTAATAGTTCCCAAATCTGATCATGTGACAGAAGAGATGATTGGAAAGTAGAATTGTGTTTTGCCAAACTTGCTGCATTTTTGGACACATCTTGTTCACCTCCCATAGCCATGCTTTGATATATGCCCTATCATAGATCTATCATTACCATTTCCATTGCCATTGTCATTCACATTGCAAATCTAGTGGTTGTTTTAGATTGTTCCAATAGATTGAAAGAGTTAGCACAAGTAATAAAATTTCAACTCCTCTAAGTCCAAATAATAAATTGGTGGAGAAGGGCATAGCACAGGGACTAACCTCACCCAATAAAAGAACCACCAGATTCATCATGAGCTACTTCCAAAACAATCAAAACCTAGCTTCAAATCTTTCACAATCATGTCATTGTTGATCTTTAAAACTACCCATCACCAAGATGGTGGTGAAGCATTTTCTTATTTGTCATTTGAATAGTTAACATATCTTTGGATAATAATTATAAGAGTTATTTATCCTTAAGACATTTTTCAAGTTATCCAAATTTACCATTACTTGTTCCACATTATTCAATGCTACATAACATCAGCATGCATCCTGGCTAACTTATAATTTGGTTGCCATGTCAAAATTGTTAATTTTCACAATTTTTCAATTTCAAGGTTATTTCATACTTTAATGGTTATATTCATGGCTATTCCTGGTGCTAACGGTTGCATGTTTTTCTTATTCGTAGGCCCCAAGTTATGATGATGTTGGCTATGATGTAGATGATGACCTTTCCTCTCCCTCCCTTATGGCCCAACTTTGGCTACTATGGGACCAATTACACCCTACCATGTTTTCCTTTGTTTCTATTATAGTTATTTTCATTTGACTATAGAGGTCATAAATACCATGTATTTTTTATGCAATTGTATGTTGCATAGTGCAAACATGGCCATAGATATATGGACATTTTGGTATTCTTTGATTGTTATCACACAGTGTGACTATAGCTACTATTTTCGATTTATAAACCTAAGTGGTAGATGTAAAAAGGCTATAAAATAAAACTAGTAGGTAAAAGCATATTGTAAGAATAATTGTAAAGCAAAGCATATGTAGATAAGTAAACTCACAAATAATGTTGATGAGTGGCAAGGTACCCCTACGCCCAACCATACAAATCACAAGCATTCGTGCACGATTTGGTCAAATTCCACAGACTTTGTAGTTTTTGGTGCACTAGTCTTTCAGGAAGTGAATTTTTGTCTTAAGGTCAATCATTGTCTTCCCAATTACACTTGTGACATACATTAGTATGGTTAAGTGTAATTGAGGAATTTGATTTTTATCATTTTGTATTTTATGGTTTTATGTTCATTGGAAGATAAAAAATAATTGGATTAAATCATTTAAATTAACTAATTAACTAGTATATAACTAGTCCTAACATAAGCATATGGTCCCACTTTTCACACATGTCCTAAACCCACATATCCACTACTGGGTTACCAAATACTATGCTACTGGGTGTGCCAAGGAATAACATTATTAGGATTACTAAGTGAATACGTGTTACACTTGAAGCAGTTGTACTTATGTATTTAATCTATGTAGCTTACCTTGCTCAATTATCTTAATTAGCTTAATTACAAGAAAACATTTAGTAAATAACTAAAATTTTTTAATAAATAATTGAAAGCATTAAATGCAAAAATGAAATATCTAATCTATCAAGAATGCTACAAGGTTTATCAGAAAGCTCGTCTTTATCACCACACATATTGTTGTGCTCAAGTACAATAATGCTCGAATAAAGATCTTTACACTTAATAACTCCTATTGTGAGCACTTGGGAGAAAAATTATAACTCTCAAATGAACAAAATATAAGATCTTTACTACTACTAAAATCTAGATGCCATAAATGCAACTAGAGGATGCGTATTTATAAGGAAAACATGAACATTGCATCGATGGGGCCTCGTTGATGCATGATACGATGTGTCGACGAGGCTACATCAATGAGGCCTCAATCGATGTAGCCAACCAAATTGCAACTCACAATAACCCCATGATTGAATGAAAACCCATCCTCAAGTTCTTTTACAAAATTGGGAAGGTATGGGATTATTGACTGACTTTTCATAAATAACACAAACTAACTTGACAAAAATAGAGTGCTTGTGTGTATGGATTGATACATTACAAAAATGGAAGTGTTCATGACACAAAATTGAACACCATGACATCACTCTTCAAAATCAAATAGCACATTCCTTGATGGCATGAAGTTTGGTGGATAAGATTAGACAGTCCTAAGCAATGATGGCTCCTAAGGTTTTGAGGGATCTTTACTAGATTCATGAACATGCAGTGGTTAAGGTGGCTTTGGCTATCCTACTACTGCTACAACTTCTAGTTGGAGGTAGAAATCATTCAACAGTGCTTTCATTTTCTCCTCCTTACTTTTGGGATCGTGCACCATCCATGCAGCTTTGCCAATGTGGGTCAAGAAAGGCACATCCCAAGGACATGGGATTGCTGGAAACAACTCCTTTGTGTTGATGAACCAGGTAGTGAATTGTTTGTGTTCAATGTCAAACACTCTAACTATATCTTTTAGCTCTTGGTAATCATTCATCCTTTTGGCTAGGTTCTCAATAGTTGATCATTGATTTATGAATTGTACTTTGAAAACTTTAAGTTTATTTTTTGTAGTCTCAAGCTTCTACTTGATGTCTTTATGATGCTTGAACTCTACCTCGTATAGCAAATATGAGCTAGCCACTTATTTTTCTAACTCTGATCATGGCCATCCAATAGTTAGGATAGCCAACTCCATGTACTCTGATCACGTAGTGGAGGTTGGCCAACTCCATGTACTCTATCATTTCTTCTATTTGCAACTCCTTTAGGTGAATCTCTACTTTATTGTAGGCATCAACAATGAGTTGCCAAACTTCTTTCCCTTGTTGGAGTTACTGGAGGATTTCATTTATTTTTGCCTTTGCCATTTGGATGTGCTTTTCATTGACTTCCTTCTATAGACAAACCTAGTATTTGTAGTGATATTTAACTTTTTCAGACTTTAAGGCTTCATTCTTCTAGGTAGCAATTTTGATAGCAGACTTCTGGTGCAAGGCATGAACTTCCTCCATTGACAGATTTTGATTCTCTATGGTCAAATTCCTTAATTCCATATTCACCTTGGTAAGTTGCTCTTGCTATTGATGAGTAAATTCTTGCATTTTATCCTTTTGAGCATCAAAATTGCCAAAGTGATGATTCTATGTGATCAAAGGNATGTATCTACACTTCAAGATGTGTAGACGTTCGTTGGCATAGTTAGCAAGAAGTTGAATGTAGCCTAGCATGAAGAATTACTGGATCAACTAGTGGCGATCAGGCAATTGATTCTAGATATCTTTGACTTTCCGGATAACATCACCACAACCCAGTCAGAGCTACTAAATGCAAGGGGCAAATACATCATTCTAAAGGGGCAACTTAAAATGGCTCAAGCACAAAATCAACACTTGGTCGTGGAGGTTTTTGAATTACATGCCCACCTTGCTAATCCTACANGGTGTTGCATCACCAGGATAGTGGCCCCTTCACCTTCCTCCAAATGCGTTGAAAAGGTGGTAGCATTCCCAGAGATTTCTAGGAATAAATGGTGTTTTAACAGTGACACTGTCACCTCTTGAGCATTGGGATCAGACCTCACAAGCAACTACGTTTGCTAAGTAAAGAATATTAGTCCACCCCTCTCTATCTAGCTAATTATTCGAGTCACCTCGTTAAGGTGACTCATTGCTGGTTGATACATAGATGGATCTGCACTACTCATTCCTACACGTTACTCTTGCTCACTTAAGAGTTATTCTTGAATTTTTCGTAAGTGCTCAATGGCTGCATAGGCCTCCAACGTTGTTTCTTGAGTAGGCAGTGGTGGTGGCTTCCCCTCTTCTTAAATTATTGTTGGCATCTTTTCCTTCATGATTTCAAACCATGAAGCCAAGGGAGCATGTCTAATTGTGTTGTTGGCATAACGGATGATTCCTGTCCTTTTGTACAGTTTTTAGATGAGGCATGAAAAGGGTAGTGTTTTTCTTCCATGTTCATTTTCCTTGAAGTGCTTTTCAATCTCTAAATAGATGAGTTGTGGAAGGTTGATAGGAAATTTCGCACTTAGAGTGAAGCATGCTAGCCACACCATTGCATTAAGGTGATAGGCCACAATTTTGAAATAGATGCGCTTCACTAGTGTGAGTGCATCGTACTCTTTATAGTCAACCCCGTAGCACTACTAAGTACACTCCTTTTTGGCCTTAGGATCACCTTTTGTTGATAGTTTTGCCAACTGTGTCCCAATGTTAGGCAACCCTAGTGCTTGTGCAATAGCTTTGACCTAGTAGGAAATCTGGATGTCCTTGATCTTTACTGTGGATCCTAGCCTTCTATTACTCCAGAAGGGATATGTCTCTCCCATGTGCCATTCCCCACTGGATGTGATGATTGGACACATGTTAGAGATTTGTAGTTGTGTTTTGATGTTTGCTGGAGCTTTCTCTAGGAAATTCCTTGAAGTTAATTTCTTGAAGAACTAATCATTGAACTTCTTGGGACCTGATGATGTCAAGGCAAGCTTGAATCAAAGTGACTTCAAGCCTTGGCACAGGTCCTGGTGCTTCCCCTCATTGTGATTGTTCTATTAGTGAAACACCACAAAATTTGAGCAACAACACTTCAACTATAGATTTGTCTAAGTGTCAACACAAGACAAGTTATTTCCCAAGTGTTGTCCTCTGCTCTCATTGTGCTTGCTACATTTCAAAGCATAGCTAGTGTAGCATGAAGCTCATGACCATATCTGCAAAATTTTCTACATGTCAACAAAAATTGTAGATATTGTTCTAAGAGTCTTGCTATGCTGCCATTCTTCCTTGCTACACTCTTAAGCATAGCAAGTGTACCAGCACCCCAATGGATAGTTTGCACTAGTGTCGAGCTAGAAGTTATCAAGCTAGCTTAGCATGGAAGAGGAAACTCTTAAAGCTACCCCTCCTGCTATGCTTTTGAGCATAGCTAGCATAGCAAGAACAAGGATTGTAATTCTTGCCAGATTTTTCTAAGTGTCCATGCTATGCCCTATCCCACCCTGTTATGCTCATGAGCGTCGCAAGCGTAGTAGCATTGGACTTCAGTTATTTGCAAAATTTTCCTAACTTTTGGGCTACATTCCAGAGCATAGCTGGTGTGGCAATATGGAATTACCTCCAAAATATTTTAGAGCTTAGCACAAGCCTTCATTCCAACTCCAGCACTCCTTCAACAAGAAGGATTAGCAACTTGCACTTTCTTTGCACCCCCTATGTCCCAAACTTGTATGTATGCTCAATTTCACTTGAAAGAGGGGAGAGCATAGTCCTAGAGCATAGCCTCTAAATTGCACTATTTTGCGTTGTCGGCAAGTACATTGTGATATTTTTTGACCTTGGCACATGTAGTCTTGGTAGCGTAGTCATAGTTTAGCAGTCTCGTAGGGTCCACTGGAGCACACCAAAGTGTAGCACTAGTTTCTCCAATGGAAGTGTAGTAGAGGTCAGTGTAGCCCCACCTACCACATTGCCATGTGATGCTCATTCCACATTTTGGGCTAACCCTAGTCATATAAATACCCCTAGACCCCCAATGTTTTAGGGGCTAGCAGTTGGCACTTTCATTTGGCATTTGGTATTTTGGCATCTTGATACTTATCTTCATGGGCAAATGAGACCTAGACCACATCACACCAACAAAGAGGCATACCTAAACCACACAGTACACCATGACCCTGTTGTAGCCTTGCACTGCATATTACACTATGGCCTTGATACACTACGACAACTAACTTGGTAGACATGGTTCATCATGGTGAGTGTCAAACTTCATGGCCCGACACCATCGAGATTATGACTATGCTTCCACTACACCTATTGTACACTATGTACCTTCTGAGACCCTTTTGGAGTTAACTACACTCCCATTTGAGGTGGTGTTTCATTTCTCTCTCCCATTTCTAGCATTTTCTTGCATTTTTCTTGTGTATTTTTGCATTTTTTCACACATTGTCATGTTGTACTATGCTTGGGTAGTAGTCTCCATGGGTTGACACCCTCATTTCGATTGAAACCCTTGGCTATGCTCACCCATGTTCCATGGCTACACTCTATACTTAGCACTGCGAAACACCGCTTTAACACTTAGCACCATTTTGCATTGTTTACACTTGCATTTTGACTAACCATGCCACCCCCTAGTTGCACCCATTTCCTCAGTTACAACTAGAAAATTCCTTATTTGATCAACAAGACTATTTAGGGCACTTTGCCTCCATTTTTCGACAAAGCCCATGCATGGAGGCGGGGTTGAGGCTATGCACCCGCAAATGCCTTGGTGTTCCAGCTATTGACGTTTTTGATCACTATAGTTTTTGGCACTAGAAGGAGGGCCTCACCATTTTCTTCTACATTTTCTAATTATTGTCCCACATGCTCTCTCTACCACTGGTTGGTGTAGATTAGACCCCATCATTGGTTCCCTTAGAAGCCCACTAGATAAAAGCCAAAGCGTATCTTTAGCACTTAACCAAAATTCTAGATGCTTAGGAGAGCATAGTTAGCTCTCAGTGTAGAGAGCGTAGCCAGCTTTAGTGTAGCACTAGAGTTAGCCATGTTCAATAACTTTCATAATTACAATTTTTTCTGCATTTTCATACTTGGCCAATTTTCTATAGTTTGCACTTAGTCAATTTTTTACAGTTTCCATACTTAGCCATTTTTCTGCATTTTTACACTTAGCTATTTTTCTACATTTTTATGCTTAGCCATTTTTATGCTACCAGCAAACTTAGTTATTTTTCTATAGTTTTCATAGTTAGCCATTTTTTGTAAACAAAAATTCTTACAACCCGATCTATGAACATGAATCTAGATGAACCTTCCATGTCGGTGTCAAACACATTTGACACCACAATCCACCCAAAGCATGCCATGCTAAGTCATGAACAATACAATTTTTTTTGTGCTAAAATCCAAGTAGGATTACTAGTGGATTATCCTAACTTAGAGGTAAAATAGGACTACGAATGAGTCCACTGGGATAGATGGGAGTACAACCCCTCCTTGTTCAACATAATCCCACTCATGGATTCCTACCACCAGCTATTATCCCAACTCATCTATGTAAATAAGCATGATGTAGGAATGAATTACAAGGAAGCCTCACAGGAAGAAGAAGATGGGTTTGAGGCTTGCTCTAAACATAAGAGCCCCCTCTACATTGTCTTCCAATAATTGCTCTGTAGTACAACCCCTCCTTGATTCAGTCCACTTATCCTCTCTAAGATGGTGACCATGTCAATTCAACCTTCCTTGTAGGTGGCCACTACATTTTCCCAACCCTATGCTCATGCAATGGCCACCTCCTAGCCCTAAATGATTTAGGAATCCTATGTTCTACTTGTATCATTGATGCCCATAGCATCCATCCAACCCACTTGTGTGTGGCCTATCTTGGTCATCGTTCCCATCCCTCAATCAATACATCAACTAAAATCGTCCACTACAACCTTAAACTAGTAATGATCATTTGCTACTATGACCTTAAATTGGCAAAGTTCACAACCAAAAATCTGACCCTATGCTATACAACCAACACAAGCCCAACCAAGGCAACTAGCTATCACATCCCCAAGCTTGGATCAGGCATTCCAGCTGATCTAAAGTTTGACAAAGGAGATCAACCAACTCAAAGCTACCTCCTCCAAAATTGTCAAGGTGGTGGACTTCTAGTAGGATGACCCCATAAGTCCTGTGGTCCCACCGCTGACTCTCCCAACTAGGGTCTAACTCTCTCAACTCACCAACTACAATGGTGAAGGAAACCCCAATGCACACTTGGTCACATTTCAATCTAAGTGCCTGCTCCTTCAAGCCTAGCCACATGCCATCATGTGTGTGTTCTCCATGTTACTCACTAGTAAGGCTTTAGACTAGTATTGCATGCTACCCAAGGCCTCAATCTCTTCTTTGAAGGATATCATAAGCTAGTTTGTGACATGCTTTAGGTATAACCTAAAGCTTGAAGAAACCCTCAACCAACTCATGCATGTCAAACAAGGGCCCTTAGAGCTTGTGCCAAAATTCCTCTAATGCTGGAACATCACATTTAGCAAAATGCATGAACCCCTAGCAAAGATGCACCTACTAGCCATCTTGATGGATGCAATGAATGACTTCATCAAGTCTAAATTGTATTACCTGGCCCTGAAGTCCCTCAGCCAAGCCTTTGTCCAAATGAAGGGCATAGAGGAGGCAGTGCAAGCCAGCAATGATCTAGCCTACATGGCCTATAGAAACCAACATATGCATAAGGAAAATGCAATAGTGGCAACTATGGCCACAAGTACAAAAGTAACCAACCAAGGCCTAATGGCTAAGTAGCCCAAGGCCCTAGCTCATAAAGCTGCCAACTCTGGCACCAACTTCCCTACATCAGCAAGGACCATCCTACGGTCCAACTTTGAGTGCAAGGATTACTCAAAGTATACACTGCTACCAATGGAATCCTCTAAACTACTAGAGCTCCTAAAAGCTGGGTGAATCCAATACAAACATGTATCAGAGCTTTCCCACCAAAAACATGATAGGTATTGTGAACTACTAAGGAATCCCACCTTGGTAGTAGTAAATGAGCCCCCAATCCCACAACACTTCAAGCTAGACCAATACTATCATTCCACTAGATGTTTGATCACAATATGGACAACTATCGTGCTTTGTAGGATGACCTACAAAGAATGATAGAACATGGCCAACTAGTGTTCAATGTAGCCATCCAATCCAATGTAGACGATGCTCCCTACATCATAAACTCCATCAGTGTAGGTGGAAAGTCTAAACCTACACAATAACATTTTGTGATTCATGTGCCTTCCAGCAAGGCAAGGATCTCATGATCTCATTTGCTCACCAACAAGCATTGGCCCAGATGTTAGCCTCCATTCCTATTACGAAGGACATCCTTGCAAATGAGAACACCATCTGTATAATGATGTTGCCCCTTGCACCATAGGAAATGGGTTCATCATCCTTAGCATTTTTCAACGATGTAGTCAAGGTAAACCTCGAATGAGGGGAGGTCATTATAGCTCCACTATCCATTAGCATACATGTTGGGTAGTGCATGATCAGCAGAGTGCATGTCAATGATGGTGTAGCAACAAATGTAGTCCTATACTCTGTCATCAACAAGCTAGGGCTGGTAGACAAAATTAGGACAACCAAAATTGCATGTCTAAAATCCTTCAATGGATCATGCATCACCATCAGGGGTACAATCAATTTAGCCTTTGTGGTAGGAGAGTAATTCCCCACCAACGCAGATTTCACTATCATAGAGGAGATGCTAGGCTTCAACCTGATCCTAGGTAGGCCTTGGCTAGCTCAACTATGAGCCATCTTCTCTCCCATCTACCAAGAAGTCCACCTTCTATATGAATGTGGTCAAGTTATCATCCATGATGATAACACCTCCTCTCTGGCTATCCACAACATAGACATGGAGCAAGTGTTGGAGGTGGAGTTTCTTGGTTATGCATTTACATCAACCAACACAATGGATAAGGCTCACACACCCAAATGAGCAGTTGAAGCCAATAGCCTCCCAAAGGATCCTAGGCCATGCATGTTCCCTAATCCAAACTAGATTAGGAAACAACTTGTTGATCAAGGCACTCCCTTGGCCAAAGATGCATTAGGTGCCTGCCTACCCCTTGCCTCTAGTTGTCATGCATTTTTAACTTTCGTTTGTATTGCACTAACCTATGCATTTACATTTTTCCTGCTCACTTAGATCACACATTTTGTTTTGTTCATGTGTTTTTTGCTTTGTTCATGCATTCATCGACTTAGCTTATGCATTGCATTTGAAAAACATCAAAAACACATAAAAATCATAAAACTAAAACTACAAAAAATACATGGTCCAAAAAGGCCTTAAACTAGCCCATGGCCCAGAATGGCTTTAAACTAGCAACCTATGGCCCACCATGGCCTTAAACTAATAATGTAAGGCCTAGAATGACCTTAAACTATCATTATTGATCCAAAATGGCCTTAAACTACCACTGTGACCTAGAATAGCCTAAAACTATCACTCTTCACATTACTTTCCTTTCATTTGTACATATTAACTCTATTTATGATAGGTATCACTTATGTTATTTTTCTAATTGATTTTTTGTAGGATCTTGTAGGCACACAACATGACTACGCATGCAACATTGCACCTCACACAAGCAAGGTAAGCACTCGTCTACCATGACATAAATAACTAGCACAAATAGTCTACTATGACTATAAACTAGCACAAATCATCCTTCAGTCATAACATTAAACTAGCAAAATAGCTTGTTTTCTATGACGTTAAATTGGCACAAAGTAGTCTACTAGGAATATAAACTAGTGCTCCACTATCTACTAGGACCTTAAACTAGGTTTGCACGCTTGCAGCATGATTTCCTACCACCATTTTGCTAATTTTTTGGAGCACTTGCCATCGATGCAGCCTTTGGAGGACTCATAGCATCATTGCCTTGGCACTTTCACTGGCTTCTTGAGCTCTTGCAATTGGTCCAACACTCGCAACACTTGCAGTGCCCTCTCAACTAGTAGTTTTCTCTTATCTTGCATTGTGTGGATTTTTTCTTGTCTTCTCTACATTGTGTTTGCAAGACAAAGCCCCAAAGGTTTTCATTCAAAGGCACATTTCATCATAGCATTGATGCCCCACATTGCTTCGATGTTCTTGGTCAAACTCGCTAAGCTAATCAAGAGTGCATATCCCTGTTACTCTGCCATAGGATACTCACATTTACCCTTTCTGCCTCACATTTCCCAACCTTCCCTACCAGCTTCTCTGATGCACATGACACCCTTCTTTCATTCAATCGTAAAACCCATGGTAGACATGATGCAACTCATCCCATGGGGAGGCTCTGTTGGTTGGTCAAGGCCCAAGTAGATGTAATGCAATTCATCCCAAGGAGGAAACACCTATCCTACAGACATGACATAGTTGCATTAAAGCAAAGCCCATCTACTTAATGGCCCACACCTTGCAACTAGCATTCAGTAGTAAGTTGAACCCAATGGAGGTTCACCTCGCAGCAAAGTAAAGAAGAAAAAGCAAAAGGAAATAAAAAATAACAAAACAAAATTAAAAAAAAGAGAGGGTAAAATATGTTCCCAAGCAAAATCTCACAAAGTTGCAATTTGGCAACTAGTCCAACCTTGAATTCATGATGGCCTTCTCACAAGCATTTTGACAAGAGGCCAACATGTCAAAAGTAATCCATTTTGGTGCTATGGGTGAAGGCTCTCTCACAAGCACTTTGATGAGAGGCCATTGTTTGGTGACAAGCTACCTTGGTGCCATGATCATGGTCAGCCATGTTGACTTTGCATCTTGTAGCATGCTACACTCTTGCATCTCATCACTCCCTTGTTATCCCAATCCAATTCCTTACATTCATTGCCCCTAACATACCATTACCCTTAGCACTCTTAATCCTGGTGAAGAGTCATTTGATTGGTGCCAACGAGCGATGTTGGTGTCATGCTTGCTGTGGTGTTTTGGGTTCTTTGTTGATGGCTCTTGGGCCACTCCTCCAATTGTTGACAAAGAGGGACTAGTGAAACTCCATGAAATTCGGGCAATAGCACTTCAATTTTAGATTTTTCTAAGTGTCAACAAAGGATAAATTTTTTCCAAGTGTTGTGCTATGCTCTCATTGTACCTAGTATGCTCTAGAGCATAGCTAGCATAGCATGAAGCTCATGAACAAATCTGCAAAATTTTCTAAGTGTTGATAGTAGCTACAAAAATTGTTGTAAGTGTCTTGCTACACTTCCATTCCTCCTACTACACTCTTGAGAATAGAAAGCATAGTAGCACTCCAATGGCTAGTTTGCACTAGTGTTGAGCTAGAAGTTATCAATCTAGCTCAATATGGAAAAGGCATTTGGCAGATTTTCTAACTCCTGATGCTACCCCTCCTGCTATGCTCTTGAGCATAGCTAGTGTAGTAAGAACAAGGACTACAATTCTTGCTAGATTTTTCTAAGTGTCCATGCTATGCCTTGTCCTATTCTACTATGCTCATGTGCATAGCAAGCATAGTAGTGTTGGACTTTGGACTTCAATTCTTTGCAAAATTTGCCTAATTTTTGGGATACAATCTAGAGCATAGCTAGTGTAGTAACATGGAATTGCCTACAAAAGCTTCCAGAGCTTAGCATAGGCCTTCATTCCAACTTTAACACTCCTCCAAAAAGTAGGATTAGCAACTTGCACTATTTTTGCAACCCCTATGTCCTAAAATTGTACGTATGCTCGATTCCAATTAAAAGAGGGGAGAGCATAGTCCCAGAGTGTAGCCTCCAAATTGCACTATTTTTCACTATTTGCAAGTACATTGCAGTATTTTTTGACCTTGACACATGCAGTCTTGGAAGCGTAGTCATAGTCCAGCAGTTTCTTAGGGTCCATTGAAGTACACCAAAGCATAGCACTAGTTGCTCTAGTGGGAGCATAGGAGAGGTTAGTGTAGCCCCACCTACTACACTACCACGTGATGCTCGATCCATATTTTGGGATAACCCTAGCCCTATAAATATCCATGGACCTCCAACATTTTAGGGGTTTGCAATTGGCACTTTAATTTGACATTTGGAATTTTCACATCTTGATACTTAGCTCTATGGGCAAACAAGACCTAGAGCACATCACATCGGTAGAGAGGCATACCTACACTGCATCGTACATTGCGACTCTGTTCCAGTGCTGCATCACATGGTACATTGTAACTTTTTTGCAGCCCTACACTACATAGTACATCGCAACCCCATTGTTTCCCTACAGAACATCACATGGTACACCATCATAGCCAACTCAACAAGCATGGTTCTTCATGGTGAGCATCAAACTTCATGGCTCGATACCATTGAAATTATGACTACACTTTCACTAAGATTGTTGTACATTATGTACCTTTTGAGATCCTTTTGGAGTTAACTATGCTTCCATTTGAGGTGGTGTTCCATTTCTCTCTCCTATTTCTAGCATTTTCCTACATTTTTCTTGTGTCCTTTTGCATTTTTTCATGCATCGTCATGTTGTACTATGCTTGGGTGGTAGTCTCCATAGGTTGACACCGTCATTTCGATCAAAACCCTTGGCTACATTTGCCCCCATTCTGTGGCTATGCTCTACACTTAGCATCGTGAAACACTACTTTGACACTTAGAATCCTTTTATGTTATTTGCACTTGCATTTTGGCTAACCACGCCACACCCCGGTTACACCCATCACCCTGGTTGCAACTGGCAAAGTCCCTATTCAATTGACAAGACCATTTAGGGTACTTTACATCCATTTTTCGACAAAGGCCCTTGTGAGGAGGTGGGGTCGAGGCTATGCACCCATAAACCTCTTAGTTTTCTAGTTGCTGATGTTTTCGATCACTACAGTTGGAACTTCTTCCTTTAGAATCTGTCGAATAAATTCCACTTCAGGCTCCTCAGAAAGAGGTCCCATTGCATTGGTTGCCTCTGGCAATTCTTATGCTTTTTCTTGTTGGCCCCTTCTAGCTTTAGCCCATTTCTTCCTTAGTTGAGAAGGTTCTGCTTCATGCAAGCACTTCAATCTTAGTGCCATCTATAATCACAATAAGACCATGGGTTAGTAATAATTATGTAACATGAAGCAATTAGGATACCTTAATCTCTTATGATAGTTACACTTGACTAAGTTGTAATTATGGCTAATTTAGTAAATCATTATTTTATTTATGTGTTATCGTTAATAGCTTATCCCAAAGGTTGTTGAAGTGGTTAACTCTAGAAAAACATGATGTTTTTATATTAGTAAGGTTATTAACCCTTGGGAGAGTTAGAAAAACTTTCAAAGAATTTTCATCGAAAACCTTAAGGTTTGCATCCCCCATGATAAAGAGGTTACCTTTGGTGGCTGCAAGATCAAAAAATGAAGTGATTTTGACAAATGTTTGGGCGGTTATGAGCTCATGTAGTTATGAGGTAAATGACACAAATTTCTAAGTGCATGGCGGTATATCAAGGATTTATGCACTACATCGATGGGGCCTCATTGATGTGGTTAGCTACATCAATGTAACTATTGACCACCATTGACAATCGTTGACTTTGATCAAACTTGCAAAATACAAAGAGTTTTGGAATAATTCGGATCAAATGAAAGCTCAAAAAGCTAAGAGTAATATGAAAATATGAGAAGAGGGTGTTGGAACTTATACATTTGAAAATAATAGAGAAAAATGATTTGGGAAATGAATCAAATAAAAGGTTAAGGAACACTGAGTGGAATACTCAATGGAATATGTGACAGATAGGATTGTAGCAATGTCTAAGGTAGAGAACCTTAACTAGTTAAACCAAGAGTTATGCAAGTGGATCCTCCACATAGCAAACTCATGCCCTTGTTTCCCTTACATAACCTCAACTAAGGAGTTCGTGGGCCCATAGTTGATTAATGATCATGAAAAGTTAAGGACCAACCAAAAAGAATCTATCCAAGAATTCAAACACATCAGACCAAGACATGAAGTACAACATAGAACCTAGTAGTGAGGTGAGCTATGGTAGCAGGAATGGATGATACAGAAGATGGGATGAAATTTTGAATTAAGGTCATAAGAAGTCCCCTATGGAATTTTTGTTTAAAATGACTTGAGAAGATCCATCCTCAGTCTAGACCAAAACCAACAACTTCTAGTAACTTTGCATCGCCACTCTAAGATCATTCCACCTACATGAGACATAAAAGTACCTCCACAAAACAACCACCATTCCATGAAGAGAAGAAAAGATAAGTAGGAAGTGAGAAAGGGCCTTAGTTAGAGGGGACCTTCAGGCATGGGTGCATGTTTTTCTACCATAATCAATGCTTGTAGCTCATTTTATTTGTCTAAGGGGTGTGCTTTGAATTCCCATCATGTTTTTTTTTGTTTTTTTTCTTTTCTCTCTTTTTTTTGAATTTTTGAATGGGAACCACACCATGCAAAGACTTTATTGGACTTCCTTTTAGTGGTTGAAATGGAACAGTAAGAAGTCCATGAAAAACACTCAAGTACTTAAGTAAGCAGAAGAGTACAAAGAGTATTAAATCTCCTTGAAGTCACACCCTTTTCAAACCTTTGAATCTTTCCTAATTCCAAAACTACTAAGGTTAATAATCGATTAAAAGTTTCTTTAATGGAAGAGACCTCAAATTCCTAGAACAAGGAAAACCATAGAGTTTATTAGATGGGTGGATGATGTGGACTCATTGCCTATTCCATGGGAAATAAACCATGTCATAGTCATTAGACATTAGAATTCAAAAACAAAAACCAGACATCGACAATCACAACATTAAGCACAAACCATCATTAGTAAACAACAATAGTGATACTATGCCCTATGGCAATAAAGCATTTTTTATTAGCAAAAATTATGAAAATTCACACTTAAAAAAAAACAAAATATATAAAAAAATTGTAAAAATAATCAAGAAAGGTTCAAAGGTACTAACAATGGTGTAAAATTGGAAAAATTTAAAAATCAAAAATTTGTAAAATTAAAAACATGAAAAACAAAAAGTAGAAAAACTAAGGAGCCATATGGATTGTTAGCACAGATGCCCACCTTCCCCACAACTAAGTTGGAAGGAGGAGATCCAAAAAATGGAACATGATTGTCCATCCATCAAGGTGGTAGTTGCACTAGCCTATCTTGGTTCAAAAAAAGGTTTTACTTATTAGACATGATTGTCCATCCATCAAGGTTTTATCTGGGATCTTTATGGTTGTGCATCTCCCTACATAATGGCCTCCATAGCGCCCTTCATGAGCATCCTAGAAAACATGCAGCTGATCTTCATTAGGGACTCACTTACAAATTAGACCATTTGCGCACACCTTGTAAAGGTATCCATTGATTTCCATAAAGTATTTGGCCTGATGAAGAAATTACTACTTCTTTCTAAAGTCAAGATCTTATGGCATCTCTTGAGTGAGAAGATAAGTGAGGATGCCATTGTACCATGTTGTTTCTACAAGAATCTAGTTATTTATTACTCAGTAAAGAGGAGTTTGTCTAAAAATTGATCAAAGAGTGGGCTCTCCTCCTCTTTGTTATCCCATCTTAAGTGAGAGAGGTGGTCAGTGACCACATTCTCGATCCCTTTTTGATCTACCATTATGAGATCAAATTCCTGTAAAATCATGAGTCACTATATGATACAAGGGCTCACCATCGGCTTGTTCATGAGGAAGGGGATTGCACTATGATCCGTGTGCACAAATACCTTGTAGCCAAGTACATAGTGCCTAAACTTTTCAAGAGCATACACCATAACCATTATCTCTTTCTTCGTGGTGATGTAATTTAATTATACTCTCACAATGGTGTAAAATTGGAAAAATTTAAAAATCAAAAATTTGTAAAATTACAAACATGAAAAACAAAAAGTAGAAAAACTAAGGAGCCATATGGATTGTTAGCACAGATGCCCACCTTTCCCACAACTAAGTTGGAAGGAGGAGATCCAAAAAATGGAACATGATTTTCCATCCATCAAGGTGGTAGTTGCACTAGCCTATCTTGGTTCAAAAAAAGGTTTTACTTATTAGACATTGACCAATTGCTTTTTATCTGGGATTTTTATGGTTGTGCATCTCCCTACCATCAGGATTTTTATGGTTGTGCATCTCCCTACATAATGGCCTTCATAGCGTCCTTCATGAGCATCCTAGAAAACATGCAGCTGATCTTCATCAGGGACACACTGACAAATTAGGCCATTTGCGCACACCTTGTAAAGGTATCCATTGATTTCCATAAAGTATTTGGCCTGATGAAGAAATTACTACTTCTTTCTAAGTCAAGATCTTATGGCATCTCTTGAGTGAGAAGATAAGTGAGGATGCCATTGTACCATGTTGTTTCTACAAGAATCTAATTATTTATTACTCAGTAAAGAGGAGTTTGTCTAAAAATTGATCAAAGAGTGGGCTCTCCTCCTCTTTGTTATCCCATCTTAAGTGAGAGAGGTGGTCAGTGACCACATTCTCGATCCCTTTTTGATCTACCATTATGAGATCAAATTCCTGTAAAATCATGAGTCACTATATGATACAAGGGCTCACCATCGGCTTGTTCATGACAAAGTGGATTGCACTATGATCTGTGTGCACAAATACCTTGTAGCCAAGTACATAGTGCCTAAACTTTTCAAGAGCATACACCATAACCATTATCTCTTTCTTCATGGTGATGTAATTTAATTATACTCTTACAATGGTGTAAAATTGGAAAAATTTAAAAATCAAAAATTTGTAAAATTAAAAACATGAAAAACAAAAAGTAGAAAAACTAAGGAGCCATATGGATTGTTAGCACAGATGCCCACCTTCCCCACAACTAAGTTGGAAGGAGGAGATCCAAAAAATGGAACATGATTTTCCATCCATCAAGGTGGTAGTTGCACTAGCCTATCTTGGTTCAAAAAAGAGGTTTTACTTATTAGACATTGACCAATTGCTTTTTATCTATGATTTTTATGGTTGTGAATCTCCCTACCATCAGGATTTTTATGGTTGTGCATCTCCCTACATAATGGCCTCCATAGCGTCCTTCATGAGCATCCTAGAAAACATGCAACTAATCTTCATCAGGGACATACTGACAAATTAGGCCATTTGCGCGCACACCTTGTAAAGGTATCCATTAATTTCCATAAAGTATTTGGCCTGATGAAGAAATTACTACTTCTTTCTAAAGTCAAGATCTTATGGCATCTCTTGAGTGAGAAGATAAGTGAGGATGCCATTGTACCATGTTGTTTCTACAAGAATCTAGTTATTTATTACTCAGTAAAGAGGAGTTTGTCTAAAAATTGATCAAAGAGTGGGCTCTCCTCCTCTTTGTTATCCCATATTAAGTGAGAGAGGTGGTCAGTGACCACATTCTCGATCCCTTTTTGATCTACCATTATGAGATCAAATTCCTGTAAAATCATGAGTCACTATATGATACAAGGGCTCACCATAGGCTTGTTCATGAGGAAGTGGATTGCACTATGATCCGTATGCACAAATACCTTGCAGCCAAGTACATAGTGCCTAAACTTTTCAAAAGCATACACCATGCCCATTATCTCTTTCTTCATGATGATGTAATTTAATTATACTCTCACAATGCTTTGGCTCACATAGTGGATGTAGTATGGACATTTCTTATCATCCATTTGTGTGAGCATTACTCCCAAGGTGTAGTTAGATGCATCTATCATGATGTGGAATAGACTAGTCTAGTGCCCGTAGAATTGGTGTTTCTACAAGTTTCTCCTTTAATTGTTGAAATGGGTGTTCACATTCCTTGGTTTAGATGAAAGGTGCATCTTTCATTGTAAGCTCTACAAATAGTTTTGCAATCTTGAAGAAGTTCTCAATGAATTACCAGTAGTAGCTAGTATGTCCAAGGAACAATCTGACATCTTTGACTACCTCTAGTTGACATGTAATTCCTTGGATGACCCTTATATTTTCTTGGTCTACCTTAATCCATTTTTGTGAAATTTTGTGCCCCAATACACTGCCTTCTTGGACCATGAGGTGGCTCTTTTAGTAGTTAAGTCACAGGTTGGTTTCAACACATCTCTTCAATACTTGCTTAAGGTGGTCCAAGGCTTGCTCAAACGTAGCCCCATAAGTAGAGAAGTCATCCATGAAGACTTTCACACCACTACTAATCTACTATTGGAAAATACTAAGGACCAAGTATTGAAATATTTTAGGGGCATTACATAGACCAAATGACATCTTACGATATGCAAAAGTCCCCCATGGACTTGTGAATGTTATCTTGGCTTGATCTTCTAGTGCTATTGGATTTGGTTATAGCCACTATAACCATACAAGAATCTATAATAGTAATGCCTAAATATGGTGTCCAACACTTGATCTATAAATGATAATGAAAAATTATCTTTAAACATTTCCATATTCAATAGCTTAAAATCAATACAAACCCACCATTTTCCACCTTTCTTTGGCACAATTATGAGTGGGCTAACCCACTCACTATTTGTGATGGGATAGATGAACCCTGCCTTGAGGATTTGTTCTATTTCTTCCTTAATGATCTACTTCAATTTTGGGTTTATCTACCTTTATGGCTACCTTATTAGCTTCATGGCCGAGTTGGTGTAAATACGATGTTGGCATATCCTTGGATCAATTTTTATTAGCTTAGGATATCACTAAGCAAAGGTTGTTGGCCATTTGTTAACCATCCTTAATAGATTGTCTTTTTGTTCAGGAGAAATTTTGGCATTGATTATGATCAACTTACCATTATTTAGGAATGCATACTCAAGGCTAATTAGTAGATTTTTCAATTATAGGGGCTCTTGCTAAAAGTTATCAAACATTTTCAACTCTTCCCAATAGGTATCATCATTTTCATTAGAGAGTTAGGGATGAACTTATTCAAGTTCATCCATGCTTTTAACATAAGCACATGTTAAGCCCTTATTTGGTTCTATGCATAATGTGCTACTATTTGAGTCAGCTGTTAGCCACTAGGTGCCCTCCTATTTTGTGGCTGCTATGTACAGACTCTTTTAAATATCTATTTCTTGTGCATAGTGATTACATGCTTTGATGTATGTACTTTTGATCAACCAAATCTTTTGCATACAATTGCACCCATTATCGATGTACATGGTGCATGCGATAGGCTTCTTCTCAATCTTACCAAAGTCATTTTCCTTGAAAATTTTTGAGGAGACTTACCTTATGCCCATACGTGCATCAACTGTGATTAACTAAGCTCTTTCCATTATGATGGGGAAGTCACCTTTGCAATTCTCAACCTTGATTACTAGAAAATCAATAGGATAGGACCACTCATCAATAGTGGTCACAATATCTTCTACTAATCCTAGAGGGATAGTAATTGACTAGTCTGCCAATTCTAAATAAATGTTACTCTTCTTAAGAGGTGGTAGGCTCTAGGCTTTGTACATGTCATGGGATATGAGATTAAGACTAGAACCAGAGTCAAGAAGATCCTTGCATGGATCATGTCTAGTAATCTATAGGTAAATGAGTGGACTTCTTGGGTCAAATCATTTCATGGAAAGATGGCTAGCCTTGATCTAGTTAAAAACAACATGAGTTAACATCATAGTGCAGATTTGAAGTGGAATTTGGATTGAAGAGCATTGGAAGGTATTTGATGTAGAGGATGAGGGTATTAGATATGTAGGACATCAGCCATACTAGGTTGTGAGGGTTGGAGAGGATTGCTGAGTCAAAAGAAAGATCTTTTTCTAAATCAACTATTTGAACCATTTGGCTAGAAGTCTAGTTATGAATGTACAACCCTTATGGCATTTCGTTGTTGCAGATATGGAGGAATCTCATCCTACATGGATGGAGTAGTAGGTAAATGTGTAGAGGGCAAAGGGACATGTGAAAATACATGTGGAGGGTGGTATGGATATGTGTTCTTTCCCTAAGTGGATAGTGATTATATGTAGTGATAATCTAGAGGGTAATAGTGATGTTGAAATGATGCATGTCTTCTAGAACTTCTTAGAAAAACCAATTACTAAACATAGTACCCATATGGATCTAGTTACCTATATGGGTATTGTTACCTTGGTTGTGGCATTTCCAATGATTATGGTTGGTGCCACTGTTGTTATTGTTCATAAGGTTGTGGATGAGATCCACTTGGGTAGTAAGCTTGTTGATTTTGATGGAACTACCTTGAATTACCTTGAGGATAAGGCAATCGTCTAGGTGCCTACCTACATGCTAATTGCAAATTCAATGCATACACCCCAAACTCTTGTAAGTGTGGCACCATGGGGTAACAACCCTTGGGATGCTCATATTGACAAATGTCACAATCAATTTCATCTTTAGATTTGGTTTCCATAACTTCCTCTATGGTAGCAGCTTTGACCTTACCTCTCTAGTAGGCATGTTTAGCTTCTTTTTGCCTCCTATGATTATGATCACTAGTTTGCTCTTTGGTTTCTTCAATAATCTTTATAGAAACTTGGAATTTTTCATCCAAAGAGTCCCATAATTTATCAACCTTTTTTGAAATATCATAAACATATTTTTGGATAGGTAAGGTTTTCCTATTCACCAATTCATCAAGTGGTGACTCCTCCTCATCATAAAATTAGACCTCCCATTTTTTGATGGAAGGATCCCTATTATACTCTTCTACACTTTGCCTTTTTTGTAACTTGCCTTCTTCTTTTGCCACCTACTCAATCAACCTTTGAATATAATGAGCTCTTAGTTCAAATAGTCTCCCTTGGGCATACACCCCAAGAGCTCTTCTCATTTTTTCTATGAGTTCATCTATGATGTGGTGAAGTTGTTTCCTTTGAGAATAACCATGGACAAGGCATCAATGTAAGATTGAATAATATCTACCCATGGCAGCATCCAAGGATTCATGTGTTTCTTGCTTCTAGCCTTGGATTTGTCTTTTCAAATTAGACACTTTGAAGTACATTTTGTATTTATCATTAAATAGCTCTAACATGGTACTCCATTGGTAAATGGATTCTAGTTCTAAGAACTAACACAAGCTTTCAACTTCCTTGATGAGTGTCTTAAGAAAAAGCTTGAGTTTTTGCCACTCATTTTCTATGTTCTATAAGGCACAAGCATCATAGAAAGATTATAGATGTATCTATGGATCAAAGTTATATCCCCCCTCAAATCTTGGGATATTATGCATGTCTAAGTGCTTAAGCCTACTATCTTTTGTATGCCTAGTTGGATTTCTAATGGCCTCTGCAATGTTGAGCATGCTTTGAGTCACCAACAAAGGTTCATCATCATCACTATGTTGATGATGTCGATGATGGGTTTGGCCACCCATTCGATTTTGGTGGCCTTTATGGTCATTGTTATCTCATTAATCACCTTCATCATGATTATTTTGATGATAGCTTTTATGAGAACTAGTAGATGAAGAAGAATGTTTGGAATTATATGAAGAGGAAGGTGGACCACCATTACCACCGCAATGTCTGCCACCACCTCTTCATTCATTACAAACACCATCTGTAGATCCCTTGCTATTGTTATGTTTTCTTGAGTCCCTACCTTGACTATCACTCTTTCCTAAACCTAGTTTATGAATAGTGGATTGTAGATTCATGGTTACACCCTCATTATCAACAACAAGGGATGGCGAGTCTTCATGTTGAGAACCTTCAAAGGGAGGATCCTCATTATCATCTTGATTTTGTAGGAACAATAGGTTACTAAAATGTTTTCCCTTTGTAAACTCATGGTATTGATCCTGGTGTGAATCTCTCCTTCGTTATGCTTCAGTGGAATAGTAATCTTGAGTGTTATGATCATGCATAATGTATTTCTCCTGAAGATCTAAAATGTCTAACTTCCTAAGGGTTTGAAATAGCATCCCTAGTACAAATCAATCAAGGGGCAAGATGATGTTGCCCTCCATATCATGCCATCACAATTGTTCATCCTAATGTAGGATGAAGATGAAGTCCAGTACATACTCATCTAGATGAGTATATACCACTTTTCACTCCTATGGACCTAGCGGTTTGACATCTTTGCACCTATGAGGAGAAGACATTTTCTAAAAGAAATGAAATTATTAGTGTACTCAGTAGTTTATATGTCATTGTGAGTGATGTTGACCTTGAGTTCGTCCAACGATATAAATAATATTCACTAATCCTAGATAGCGCATGTTTCAATAAACAAAGTTCTCAACAACAATGCCAATGATGAATGGCAAGGTACACCTATGTCCAACCATACAAGTCACAATCGTTCACATGTGATCCAGTTGAATTCCATAAACTTTGCAGTTTTTGGTGAACTAGTTTTCTAGGAAGTGAATCTTCACCTTAAGGTCAATCATTATCTTCCTAATTACACTTGTGACTTACATCGGTATGGTTAAGTGTAATTGAGGCATCTAATTTTTATCATTTTATATTTTATGATTCGGTGTTCAAAGGAAGATAAAAAGTAATTAGATTAACTAATTTAAGTTAACTAATTAACTAGTATCTAACTAGTCCTAACATAAGCATATAGTCCCACTTTCTGCACATGTCCTAAACCCACATATCCACTGCTGGGTTACCAAATGCTACACTACTAGGCATGCCAAGCAATAACATTATTGGGATTACCAAGGGAATATGTGTTACACTCGAAGTGATTGTACTCATGTATTTAATCTATCTAGCTTAAATGCATAAATGGAATATCTAATCTATCTAGAATGTTGCAAGGTTTATCAGAAAGCTCATATTTATTACCACACACACTATGATGCTCAGGTACAACAATGCTTGAATAAAGATCCATACACTCAATGACTCTTACTACAGGCATTTGGGAGAAAAATTCTAACTCTCAAATGAAAAAATTGCAAGAGCTTCACTACTACTAAAATCTAGATGCCATAAACGTAGCTAGAGGATATGTATTTATAGGTGAAATATGAACACTGCATCAATGAGTCCTCGTTGATGCATGATTCAATGCGTCAACAAGGCCTCGTTGACGTAGCCAACCAAACTGTGACTGATCAAATGCTATTAGGTAGATTAGCTATGATGTTGGTATAGGGAAAAAAGAAGAGTTTGTTATGCCCACCAATTTTAGGCCTTGGCCAGCCATAAGGTTGCCAGTTTAAGGCCTTAGAAAGCCATAATATTACCAATTTTAGGCCTTAGCAAGTCATAATCCATACTTTCCTAGTAAGTATGGGATGATCTCAAAAGAGCATATAAAGCTACAACCAACCATGAAGCATAATACAATGTTTCAAAAGTAAACAAACAACTATTAAAAAATAAGGGATAAGGTTTTTACTATGAATTCGTTGTTTGACCTTTGAGAGGTCAAGGAATCCTTTTAACATAACTTTATGTTCACCACCTTTCTTGTTAATTATAGCAAGTTGTATGCACTTTCATTGGTCACTTCATATTGTAGATTTGATGTTGCTAGTATCGTTATTGTCTTTGTTGTTGGCGCCCCAGTTTGAGTTTTGGACGTTTCCTCCTAAAACTCCACCTCTGAGCCTCAGTTGATGTTAACATAGTTAACAAAAGGTAGTGATACATTGTTCCCATGAATGAAAATTTTCCCTCACTCATAGGACAAGTAAATCTCTTGATGTATAGGGGATGAAATTACATGAAGCTTAGCCAACCATGGTCTCCCTAGTATCACGTTAAACCTAGGTGCTCTTCAACTACTAGGAAGTTGGTGGATGTGGGAAACTATTCCTTGGCTACGAAATCCAAGAAGATAGAACCTCACACTACTACTCATGACCTATTGAATTATTTAAGTGTGGAGGTAGTGGTCTTCTAGATGTTCATGGTTATGCCTAGCTTAACAATGGAAAATTGTACCACATTAGTTGCTACCCCATCATCTATGTGAAAATGATGAACTTTGTACCTACCAACACATATAGTGATAAGGAGAGGAACAAATAGAACTTCTCCATTTTGAGAGTCAATTTTCACTTCACTATCACAAAAGTTGAACATGGGTTGATGCCCATTTTTCCTAAGTGAAGCTTGCTCAATGATAGAGTGAATTGACTCTTTGTTTGCAAGCATGTCTTTACTCATAGGGATAGAATTTGATGAAGCATTTTATAGTCGGTTGCGTTGACTAGGCCACATATACGGGGTCCCATATACGCGGCCCCATCGACGTAGCAACTGCATCAACAGGGCCCCGTTTACGCAGCCACCTATCCCGACCTATAAATAAGAGGACCCTATGCCTTAGTTAGGCATCCTTTTGTCATTTGTAGCTAGAATCTTGCAGTTTGTTTCTATAGAAGTTAGATTATTTTCCCAGTGCATGCCCGCAGTGTGATGGTTGTAATTGTACAACACCTTTATTCAAGTGTGACATACTTGGACGCACACATGACCGGAAATAAAGATCGAGATTACTTCATCATTGCATCATTTACTTAGTTTAATTGTTTAATTTAATTGTTAATTGTTATTGTTATTTATTACTTTCTTAGTTAATATTTATTGCTTTCTTAGTTAAAATTTATTTATCATCATTTACTATTCTTGTTGTTAAATGTGGAATGAGTACAACTTAATCACGAGCATTTAAGTGTGACTACTTGGAAACCCAGTAGCGTACCTAGGATCTACGCTTGGTAATCCTAGTAGTAGTCGTGCACGAGGTCCAAAACATGTGTGTGTTTTGTTGCATTGGTATAGATTACATTTAACCCTTCTAATGCCTACGAACATTTTAAGGTGTGGTTACGCAAGGGCATATAGGTTGAAACTTGCTTTGGGGAGGAACCACTTGCGTAAATTTTGTAATTTGTACTTTTTGCACACCACCACATCATCTTATACCCTTTTAGTACTTCATTTCCAAATCTATTCTTTTCTTTGTCATGATTTTATCAAATGTTCCTCAAAACCAGGTTCGACATTAAACTTTTAGGGCAACTTCCTTGAAAAATCTCTAACTTAAAATCACACTAAGTAAAGAATTCAGCATTTATTAAAGGAAATAAGGTATGAAATCATTTAACTCTTTTCAAAAAACCTTACTAACAATTGATCTTTGTGTGATTATAGATGGCCCTAAAAGGAGACAACAAGGAGGACCTTCTCAAGGTGCAACCGAACGACCTGGGGGCGGCAAAGGCCAAGGACCTCGTGCAGAACATGTAGAGTAGGAGGCACAATCATTCAGCATCCATCAGGGACCTCCTGTCACTACATAATCTATCCAAGCAAAGGGAGGATAGGTCAGGGCCTGAGCCTATGAAGAGGAATGATGGCTATTTGCGGCATGGCATGTCAAGGCCAATCAAGTGTTCCCACAACTGTCGTGTTCATGAAAAATGCCAACTCCATCAAACATTGGATCATCAGCATGGATGGCTCATAATCCTCAAATCGAAGAGGAGAAATGTCAAGTGCTTCTTCAATGGTATCAATCTCAGAATCCTGATGCACAGGATAGAGGAAAGGCACCCATGGAGGAGCCGCCACTCCGGGAACCCCATGAGTTCCACAAATTTTGTCATTTTGTGTCTATGTCCCAATTTTTTCATATCCACTACGGCATGAATAAATTTCTAGTCAGTCAATAATCCCATACCTATTCACTGTGTATTCAATTGAGTTTGTTCCTTACCTTCTTTCACTGGAGGACAATTTTTTATTCAATCATGGGGGTATGATGAAGCGTTTTATAGTTGGCTGCGTTGATTAGGCCACGTATACGGGGTCCCGTATACATGGCCGCGTCGATGCAACAACTACATTGACGGGGCCCCATTTACGCAGCCAACTATCCTGGCCTATAAATAAGAGGGCCCTCTGCCTCATTTAGGCATCCTTTTGTCATTTGTAGCTAGACTCTTGTAGTTAGTTTCCATAGAAGTTATATTATTTTCCCAGTGCATGCCAGCAATGTGATGGTTGTAATTGTACAGCACCTTTATTCGAGTGTGACGTACTTGGAGACGCACATGACCAGAAATAAAGATCGAGATTACTTCATCATTGCAACATTCACTTAGTTTAATTATTTAATTTAATTGTTAATTGTTATTGTTATTTATTGCTTTTTTAGTTAATATTTATTACTTTCTTAGTTAATATTTATTGCTTTCTTAGTTAATATTTATTTATCATCATTTACTATTCTTATTGTTAAATGTAGAATGAGTATGACTTAATCACGAGCATTTAAGTGTAACTACTTGGCAACCCAGTAGTGTACCTAGGATCTGCGCTTGGTAATCCCAGTAGTATTCATGCACGAGGTCCAAGATGTGTACAGATGATTAAGGAACAGATACTCATTGCACTTAGGCTAGCTTAGACTCATTTCCTATTCCTCATTAGTTTAATCAATATTATTCTCCATTGTCTCTAAGAGTAGTAGTAGTTTAGGATCACATCATACGCCTCACTTTGGACTAAACCATATGTGACAAAGAAAATACTAGTCCAGGTGGGAAGACAACGAACTGCGATCAACGTGTAACTATCTAGATACCACAACTAGCCTGTCCGCGGAGTTCAACCGGATCGTGTGTGAATGCTCATATTCATGTGGTTGGGCATAGGGGTACCTCGCCGCTCATCAGAAGTTAACATATGAGCTAGTGCATCTTTGTGAGCTAGAGAAGTCATGACTAGGTCATACAAGTTTAGTGACATATTCTTTTATTTTAGGGATCATTTGGCTTGCTCCATTGTTGTAAAGAAATTCTTATCCTTGGCATGTAATGTTTCAAACTTTCCTAAAGTTTGTGGCTTAGGTTTTGGTGCATGTGACTTAGACCCTTTGTCCATGGATGTAGTTGACCTTGGTGTAGGTCTATGTGGGTTATCTTTAATGGGCTTATTTATTGGTTTGGTTACAAGTTGCTTTTTCCACTATTGTAATGATGATTTATTGCTAGCCATTAAGTTGTTAGTCACTATAGATGGGCTTTGGTCATGGTTGATATAGGCTTACTTGTTGAAGATAAAGGGACCTAGATAATAAATGGTTCACTGGGCTTGGGAGGATTGGTATCTTGTTGATTGTGTTATGATGTTGAAGCCATTGAAGGGGGGACATGTATGATGAAAGGCCTCTTAGGAACCAAAGGAGTTGATACCCATATGACAAAGGGTTATCTTAGCTTTGTGTTTTGGGGCTAAAATGACATCTTAATGATAAATGATTCCCTATGAGGATTAGATTGTTTGGTTTTTGTGAATGACGCTATAGTATAGGAGTTGTTGTTGGTCCTTAGAGAGTTGGGCTCATTCAACACCAACTCTCCATGGTTTATCATCTTTTAGAGGTCATCCTTCAATTCTAGACAAAAATCAATGTCATGAACAACCATTTGATGATAATGATAATACCTTTCTAGTTTGAAGTACTTTGGTAGCTTGGGATCATCTTTGGTAGCTATCATTAGGTCTCTAGCTATGTCACAAAGAAAATCATGCCTCTTATGAGCCTCTTCAGACAGTTGCTTATGTTGTATACAATCATTTTTAAGCAACTATTCTAGAAGCTCAAATGGCTTCCTAGGCAACCTACTTTACTTAGACCTATCCTTACACCATAAAGTTTGGTCTTGGTTGATTTGGGGTGTAGGAAGTGGATGGTTGTTATGAGTCTTAGGATGTGTTGCATGTTGGTGATCCTTACATTTCCCCTTGTCTTAAATCTTTTGTTACTATAGCCATAGTTGTGTGTTCTTACTTGGTTTTATTCCTATCCCTCCTTACATGTTGCTTTTTATAAGCCATGTAGGCTAGGTCATTACTCATCTCAACTACCTTCTTAATGTTCTTGATTTGTGAGAAGGCTTGGCTTAGTGACCGAGGCTCTAGGTAGTAAAGCTTTAACTTGATAAAGTTATTTATTGCTTTCTTGTAGATGGTCAATAGATGGGTTTTAGAGGTTGACTTCAAAATCTCATTGAACATTGAGTTCCATCTTTGAATAAACCTTTTGACTAGTGTAAGTGGCCCCTACCTCACCTTCATCAATTGATCCAATGTGGCATCCAACTTCAAGTTGTATTTGAAGTAGTTGACAAATTGGTTTATCAAGTATTCAAGGGAAGACATGGAACCTCTAGGCAAGGTTTGGTACCAATCCAGAGCCTTACCTTTTAGGAACATGAGGAAATCCTCAATATTGTATGTGGCCAAGCTTGCAAAGAGATGCACTTAGATCAGAAGGTAACAAGATGTACATTGGGGTCTCCTTCATCATTGTATTTGATGAAGTTTGGAATAGGAAACCCTAAGAGCAAGATTATTTGAGGCACTGTAGGGCTTATAGGATCATCTTGGTAGAAATATAAAATCTTGACCATCTGAGTTGTGATGGCTTTGAGTTTTTGCAGCTCTTCAATAAGGTCTTGGATCATTTCGAAGGCTTGATCCAAGGCTTGGGGCATCCCCATGGGCTACAATGCTTGTGTCAATGATTGATGAGGAAGTTGAGAGGCTTGGGGTTGTGTGATGGGTATTGATACAAATGGAAGAGGTTGGGTGATCACTGTTGCAAGTGGATTAAATAGGGAGAAAGAGTTTTGAGTTGGAACATGTGGTATGAAGGGAGCCAAGGGAGTATAAGAGGCTTATGTTATTTGAGGCCCCGATGAGGGCCCTACTAGTATGATAAATGGAGATGATGAGGTAGACATCATCGACACTAGGTGAATGGAGTAAGGTTGTGTGGCAAAAGGACATTGATGAGAATAAGGAGGTAGATTGGGACATGGGTTGTATCTAGTGTATGATGATGATGGGTGTAGACTCAAATATAGTAGGATGGAGAGGAGGAGAGTTAGATTGAGGGACTTGTCCCATCAATGAGGTAAGGACATGAAGTTGGATGTAGCTATTTAGGGAGCTAGAGATTAAAAAAGACTTTTAATGAAGGTGTTCGGCTCATGTTTAGCCTCAAACTCATCTTCCTCTTCTTGATGATCCTCTGAGCTAATTCCTTCACCAAACTCATCAACCTCTATGATCTATATGAGCACTTATGCATAGAATTTAGTGAGGGGGATTTGGTCATCAGGAAATGGGATGTACTCTTTCCCATCCCAGTGTGTGATTTTGAATTAACACTTAGCATTAGATTCAAAGTGTGGTATCAAGAGACTAGCCTATATCTTAGCACAAAGGAGGTTGTAGGACTCATCATTAATGACCATGAAATATGGGTTTCTTCCTCTTTGCCTAAGTGATTACCATTGTTCTATGACCGTAGGGTTTTTCAAGTCACAAACTTAAGCTACATCTTGGTTGGATGTCATATCTGTCAAGTTAGGAGGCAGGATAGTTGATTGACTAAAAGACATTATAAAAAGATGTTGTTTTGACCTCTTACTATTGTTAGTAAAACTTTTAGCAAGTTGGATTTTTGAATGGTGTAGTTGGCTATAAATGGAAACAACTGTTAACACTACTATGACAGTGTAAGTGGTGACAAGGGGTATACCTTACACTTGAAAAAATGTAGTAATTTATGTTGAAAAGGCCAACCATGCTAGCCTTACTAGCAGGAGCTACACTGGAGGGGGTAAGGTGCCAACAATTATCTTACCAAATTACACTATGTTGGGGTTCCCCCCTCTTGGCCAAAACAATATTTTACATCATTGCAGCATTCTGTAGTTCTTTTCTTCTATTGTTCACTTTGTATAATTTTCCTATTTTTTTAGTGTAATCATTTACAATCCAAAGTACTTTACTTTCTATGTTTATTAGTTAAGTGGAATGGATACAACTGGTTTTGAGTATTTAAGTGTAATTGTTTGGTAACCCAGTAGTGATCTTGCTTGATTCACTTAGTAATGATTCCACTTGGTAATCCCAATGATAATTACATAAGCCCAGGACATGATTGATAAACTAGGACCAAATACTCATTTCTCTAGGATAGAATAGATTTTCATTTTTGTGTTACTTAGACTTATATTTTAATTTCATTCTCAATCATGTTTATCACTAAGAGTAATGAGGACCTTACAACATCATCTATCACATTCCTCATTGTGAGTTAAACCATACATCCATATTTTACTAAATCAAAGTGAGAAGAAAATGATCACAAAATTAACATCAAATCTTAGTATAATTAGATTGTCCATCCACGGATTACGATCTAGTCACACATGAACACTTGTGAATTATATGGTAGAGTGTTGGGATACATCAACGCTCATCAATGTGAATCAAATCTTGTGAAAAAAAATATCCAATGAGATTTGACCTAAGTATAGTTTAAAAAATTAAAATTACATGAGGCTATTTAAGGTTGAAGTGTAATGTCATTGAGATCAATTAAAGTTTAAGAAAAAATAATCTGAACCAAGGTTACGAAGTGGCTTTAGTAAAAAATAGATTATGAATTGGGTTTAGTAAAAAAGAAATTAAAATTTTTTGAGGTTGTCCAAGGTTAAAGTTTGAGAAAAAGATTAAGTCTTAAAAAAGTCATGGTTAAAGTTTTAAATTTACATTTTCAATCTCATCAAACATATATTAACATCATTCTTAAATAGATGTACCTACACTAGGCAAAGTAACTTCCACATGATACCATTGCACAAAAGGTAACTATCCATTTGTGACCATATTACTGATCTTGGTGAAAACCAATGTGGAGTTTTTGGAAACTAGAGCTAGGAAGCAACTGGATCATGGAGTTTAAAGTACAAGCCATAGGCTCCAATGGACTTCAAGCTTCTTCAAGCAACTTCTTGTGCACTTAGCACAAAATATATACTCTTTTGAACCTACCAATCTATTTTTTAAATTTTAATAAAGTTATAGTGCATTTTTTGTGTAGATCTAAGTTTCATGTTCTTATTTCTATGTCTTTTTCCATTCTAGATCTATAATTCTCTTTCTATTTACGTTTACATTTTCATTTCCATTTATGTTTACATTTAAGTTTTCATTTTTGTGACCATTTTAAAACTTGGATCTATTAGACTAGTTTCATAATTCCTTATACAATTTTTTTTTCTAATTTATAATTTAGTTCTATTGAGTGGAATCTAACCTAAGACTCTTATCACTAAAAATTCCTTCCTTACATCTAAAGGAACAAATAACATTTAAAAATATTGAAGAATCAATATATAATTATAAGCATGTTCATTTATATATATTAGAGTGAAAGAAAGGCATGTAAAATGACATTTAATTAATCTTCCACCAAATTGAGCTGTTGTAATTAGGTATACTTACTTGATGAAAAAGAATTATGTTATATATTAGAGTAAAAGAAAGTAATCAAATGATATTTGATTTGAATAACAATGAGGTTTTAGCCTAGCGATATGGGTCTTGGCCTAGTAACCCTAGGTCACAGGTTTGATTTTACTAGGTAGCAATGAGTTACTAACTTCTATAAATCTTGGAGTGTATCTATGTTTCACTTATTTCAGGTTCCAACACCTACATAAAATGATATTTGATTAATCTTTCATCAAACTAAGATGTTGTAAGATATACATACTTAATGAATAATTAATATGTTAGTTGCAACCAAAGATGCAATATCATATGCCTTTCTAAAAATGTAATGTATCCAAGGCTAGGAAGGATAATTATCTAGAGCCACAATGCTCATCTCACCAAGAAAGATCCTAGAAGGATTAGTGGATGAGTGAAAGCCTAACCTAAGTAGGATCCCGAGAGGGTAAGTGGATGAGTAAAAGCCTAATCACTTCAAGTGGCTATGCCCAAGCTCAAATCCAAGTCTTTTATTTGAGAAATGAGCACTTTATCTTGACTTCAAATGATGATTCTAATAATAGTATCAAATATAAATATCATCTACTTATCACATTTAATGCACCTTTTGATCAAACTCTTGCAAATTTATTCCATTATTTTTGTAATAATCAATGAATGCCTGCAATGTAGTCTAAAGTAATTGTAAAGTATTTTTATTTGCTTGTATGATACATGGACACTTTACATGACTTGCAATAATGATCAAGATTTTTTACAACCATTGCAACACTTTGACTTAAAATAGATTTTTACTTTTTAGTATTTAATTGCATATTTTATTTACATTTTAATGTACTAGCTAAATGCTTTCTTTCCATATGCAATAGTAATTTGGTAGAATAGTTATGACTAAGATAAAGAATAATATATAATCATTTGGCAACTCAATAGTAATATCACTTAGTATGTCTTGTAGCATATTATTTGGTAATCCCAGTGGTAGTTATACTACCACTAGCCTAGGATGTGGATGATAAACTAGGAATAGATACTTATCACCCTTATAGACTAGGGATTTCTAATAATTATATTAGTTACTTAAATTTTATATTCTACCTTAGTTAGAATGTAGATAAATAATATCATATCATGTGTATCACTTTGTCTAAATCATATTCTTAGAATCATAATTACTCCAAGTAGGAAGACAATGGACAATAATCACTTATGACTATTTAGAAGCCATGTTAGGTTCATCCAAGAGCTACAATTATCTTACTTACAATGCTTGTAATTTGTATGATTACATGTGACATATTTATCATTAAAACTATTGCTACAGATGGTACTAATATTCTAGCTAGCTTAGTTGATATCATAAACACTCATTATATAAAATTACTTATAAGAAAACATGCCTTAATCCAAGCTATTTGCTTCTTGTAGGATTGATTCCTCACTTGCTAATAACACTATAAGGGACAATGACAAGATTAATAGAAATGAGTATGATGTATTATACCAATTAAAAGTCATCAACCATCATCAAGATACCTACTATCTAGAATGAGATGGTGTAACCTACAAGGAAATATTGTATTACCACTAGATAAAGCAACTCAATTAATATGTATTACTACATTGATAAAATTGAACTGGAAGTTATTACAAATGAATACATAGTGGTTGCTAAATTATCCAAACAATATCAACCCATAAAGGCCCAACTCAAAAAATATCATTTTATGGAAGCACACCATGAAATTGGTAAGGGAAAAAATATTACCATCCCATTGACATATTAGATGGAAAAGGAAACTAATAATTATTAATCAAGAAGATATCATTGTCAACAACCTCCTATCTTCAACATCAAAGAAATAGAAAATCCTTGACTATACTCCACCTTGACAAGAAACTAACAAAGAGGTGGAATAGAATCTAAAACATAGAAGACCTTAAGCATAGGTTTTTTAGTAGGCAACATAGAGATAATTCAAGAATTCATTGAAAGAGGGTAAGCCAACATCGCTCTCCTAGCTTCTCATCTTCTTCATCATCCTCATCATTAAGCTTCATGAAGGATATGCACATGCTAATAGAAGATGCCATAGATAGGATTCAAGATAGATGTCATGGTAGATATGGAAGAGGAAAGCAAGAAAGACAACCTAGTAGAAATAAATATGAAGATAGGAATAGAGACAAAGATTGAACTAAAAAAAAGATAGGGATCATGGACATAGACATGACATAAGTTAGGATAGAAAACATTGAAAGGATCATTATCATGACAAAGACCATGACTATGATGATTCATTACTAGCCACAACACGCATGATTAACATAAGAAATGTTGTTTGTATTCTAACCAATAATTAGAAGGAGACCTACATCAGGTAGCTAGACATAAATGACATCCTCAATTTGAGGGGAACTATAGTGAAAATTCACAAATTCATCTCTAAGCCTTTCAGGATGCCTTCACATTGCAAAACATTAAGAATGATTGGCAATAGCTCAAGTTGTTTCTAAGAACACTACTAAAAGAAAGTTGGTACAAATGCTTAGAGCCAAACTCCATTCAAAGATGAAGTACAATGGTGGAACTCTTCAATAATAAGTACAAGGCCTATTCAAGAGTGTTCAATTTGAGTAAGTAGATTCTATGATAGAGAAAAAAGTGTCATGGATCTCTTGATAGAGCCTTCGATAAATACTATTCACTCTTACATAGATGCATAGGCCATGACCTCTTTAAAAGGAAGAAACTCAAACATATCATAAATGGATTGTAGAATAAAACATAAAAGACTCTTGGGATTTACATCCAAGGGATATTATCAAAAATACAAGCCCATCAAATCCAAAGGCTAATTGATGAGGTAGCTAAAAAGATATGAGAACTAAATAAGAGGAAAATCATAAAAGAATACAAGGTGATATCCCTTCACAAGAAGGATATTTATGCTTGTGAGATAAGGAAAGATGAAGATCTAACTAAGGAGGTAATCCAAAAAAAGGACACTATCAATTTAAAATCTGTTTTAGGAATTATGATAAAGGTTGAAAATATGTAGAACTTTGTGGATGAGAAATTTGCAACCACACTAAATATTGTCAAGGAAAAGATAGAACAAACACTTGAAAAAGAGAAAGAAAAGAAGAAGAGAAAGTAATCAAGAAGAGACATGTATAAGAACAAAGAAAAACCTATTATTGTGGAAGAGGTTGTTGATTCTATTACCAAGAAAGATGACAAGGGTGATCTATGCCAGTATGAACATTCCAAGAAATGCTACCCCATTATGACATACTTGTAAGAATTAGGAACATATGTTTTATATTCCAAGTTTATCAAGAAACAAAGGTCAAGGAGATTGCCTTATCCTTAAGGCAATTACAAGCAATCCTACTAACAACATCAATATTATTCAAGTAGGGCTTCTCCTAAAATTTAAAGCAATATCATCATTAGTGGAAAAAATCATAATTATAAGGGATGCTACCAACAAGAAAATAGTATTCTTAATAAAATTATATCCTTATGGTTATTATGTCAAACAACCTATTTCTCTAAGTCATGTCTCTACTCATGCATCTTCTCACTACTATTATCCATTAGAATACCATAGACCTACTACTCCATAAGTTGAATTACCTTCCTATGCTTTCCACTAGCTACTACAACTTCCTTAGTATCCTCGTACATCACTTCTTCCAATGCCATTGCCACCAATGCAAGATGAACTACCACTTCAACCATAGTAGAAGAATGTGAGAAGATTTATTAACAAGTAAATGGATGACAATGTTAGTGGTTCTGAGCACAAGCCTTAAAAGCATCCTTTATTTAGGATGAATCCCACACCTATGGTAGGAGCTGGTGGACTACCAATCCATTTGAACTAATATATGAAACTGTATTTGTAGCTCTAACTCTAATTTCAATGTCTCCAAGTCTTTCCAGTAAGCTTATACTACCTTCAATCTAAAGCCCAAATGTCGACATTATCATATTTACACCTACAATGAGTGACTAGATCAAAGTAGAAACTCTTCCGAAGAAAATAACTAGTTTGGAGATTCCTTTAAGCTAATTACAAATAGCTAGAAATTCATCATGTAAAGCCCTTCTAGATTCAAGTTCTAGAAGGAATCTCATTTTCCAAAACATATCAAAAGCCTAGAATTGATAGCATTAAAAATGCAATATTAAATTGGAGCTTCCTAATGAGTCCATCATAGTTCTATTGGAATAAGTAGAATATGTTGTGAGCTTCATTAGTGGATGGTCATATCTTGTAGTTTTTCTTGTAATCAATGTTGAAAACAACAAGGAAAAATTTTCTATCATCATGAGAAAAGCATGACTTAGTACAATTGATGCTAAGCTAAGGATTAAAGACCTCTTCTTAGAGATTTGTGTGGATGTACATCATAGGATTATGAGATAAACAATTTCATGCATTACTTATGATAATAAAGGATGTAGTTATAGGCTAAAAGTTTAGCATGTTAACACAATTCCAATACTAATCCATAATAACCTTGAAAACCAAGCATGTGTCTAATAATACTCCTACACCATAATCACTAAATCAAAAGATGTATAGTTGCTAGGAAATGAGAATAAAATTATTAAAAACATGCATTAAAATATCCAAACCACTTATCAATTCCTATCCTATGAAAATGAACTAAACCCAGAACCTATAAAAGGGCATCCTATGCCCTACTATACACTAAATTAAAATGATGAATGAGAAGACCCAAGGACTAAGAGTGACAATTAAAAATAAAATATATCTAGATCCTCTAAAATAGAAATACCTTCCAATTTAGCAAGATACACATCTTCAAATGGTTAAATTTAGTAAGAAATTAATGAGGTGTTAACATGGCCACTCATCTAAGAAATATGCAAAGAGAATGAATTGGTGGAGTTAAAGAGGTTGACATGTTACAAGATTGGGCTTTGTGGTTTGCAATGTGCTAAGGAAATATTTCTATAGGCAATAAAGTATTAAAATTATTTTTCTCATCATTTTCATGAATGATAATACTACCACCCTTACTATGTTAATCTTGGAACTAATAATTTTTGCTAAAATTAATGTTGAGATGTCCTATCAAGAAGTCTATCATAGCCTCTCTTTGCTGGATTTTGGCACTAGCAAGCACATAAATCTCATCTCTGATGATAAGTTATTCTACTAGAGTAATTTTCTCATATTCCTCCAAGTTCATAGGCTAGTTGGGATTCGGGAAAAAAGGCTCCAAGTTGTTGAGAGCTTCATAAACTACCATCCTTTGTAGCTCACTCTTAGCAAGTGAAATGTTTAACTCCTACTTGGCATATGCAATCCTATAATCATGTTTGATCATGAATTTCATAAATTCTTAAGCTTTCTATATCTCCATCAATTTATAGACTTTAGAACTATGAGATGAATTTGATTCTTGGATAGACATAATATCAAAGAGTATCTCATGCATCCACTTGGAAACAAGGATCATATACAAATGCGAAAAAAGTATAACATGTAAAACCTAAGTGATAGCTTTAAAAATGTGAAAAAATAAAAATATTGGAAAGGACCTATGGGCTCCTAGGTAGATGGGTTCATAATGTTAGAAAACCTATGATCCTCCTTCTAACATTAAATATGTTCCTATAGAATTATTCTTTTATGACCCTTCAAAGATACCCCCATGAATCAGATATTAAGTATCTAATTCATAGCTATAAATTTTTTTTTCAAATGATATAACTCTCCATATATTAATGATTATGAAATGAAGGTGCATAAAACTCTAATTAAATATGGACTTAGCCTACCATTCAATGTAGGATCAATAAGGAAATAGTTGAGTGATCATGAATGTAATGTTAAAACTAAGATAATATGAGCAATATAAAATAACATCTGAGTAATGAAAATGAGTAAACATAAATTAATGAGAGAATGGAAAACATAATGTGTGGGAAAGGGTTTAAGCTCTCTTCGCAAAGAATGAAAATGTTGAATTAAATAGATAAACAAAATTTTCCTTCTATGAAGGAAAAAGTACTATAATGATGGGAAAATATAGAATATAGAATAAAGTTTTGGTCCATGTTAGTTTTGATGATGAAAATTAATCTTTGGTCCATGTAAGTATGGATGGATAGGCTGCTGATGTTGTTTGGAAACTATCTAAGTTCAAAATACAATTTGTTTTCATGAACTATTCCATAGGTAATTCTAGTATTGTAGATGCTAACACTAGTATAGGTTATGTGATGCGATGATCCTGATGCTAACATGTGCATATACTGTAGGTGACTTAGGTATTAAAATTGAGCTCACAAACTAAATAGGATGTTGAGTCATCCATACATAAAAAAAACTGACAAATATAGGTGCTAGCACTCTGTATCTCATGAAATTTGAAAAAATATAGTGAATATTAATAAATCAACCTACAATTAGTATTTTGGACTATAGTTTATAGAGCTAATGTTTCCAAATTTTATTTTGAAGTTAAGTATAGTTAACTTAGAGTTCATTTTGGAAACTAGAAGTTGATGTAGGGTGATGACATGGTGATGTGATTACACATTATGATACTAGTGTGTACATATCCATGTGTACTGCAAGTGATGCAAGACACTAATGTTGACATGAACATCACCTCACCACACTTAGAAAAAGATAAGTTTATCATGCATGCTACAAATTTAACTAAGGCAAGTAACACTAATGTTTACATCACATCACCTAGATGACACTTAGAAAAATCATCATGTTTCATGTGCTATCTTATGTCTACCAAAGCTTTTCAAAACTACTAAAGTTGATGTCCATTATCTTAGGATTGATGTAGACTAGGCACTAGGAGTTTTATGAAGCTAAAATGTAAGGCAAGGGATATGTTCAGGTAAGGTGATGCAGTGAAAACTAAGGCAACTAACACCGATGCTTGTGTCATGTCACATTATGTTACTAGGATGACACTTTGAATTTTCATATTCCTGATTCTATTAGCAGTCACCAATACTAATCCTCATATGCTAGATCATGATCTAGAATGTCTCCTGAGGATCTATGAAAGCTAAAAACATGGCTTATGATGATGATTCTAGAGCATTTTAATAGCCCAAATGGATGTAGCAATGTCAAATTCACACTTTTCTTAATTACTAGATAGTCAAAAAAGTGCATACAACACTCGTAATATCCCTTCTAAAATCAACATTAAAGACAAGTGAAATCTTACATTGTCAAAAAATAATTTTCAATTTGAAATGGACTCATTCTCCTTGGTTGAAGTGTGGAATATTTCTAGTATAATTGATCTCTTCTCAACCATGTCATAACCACATCTCATTCTTTAAATCACACTTACCTATAGTGTGCATTAGTTGTAGCTTTTGCAAGTCTTCGTAGATGAACTTCTAACATGAACTTCTCTTTTTTATCAACAAGGAATACAAATTCTAATTTCTTTATATATCAAAAAATCACTATTTACATGAAATGTACAACTTGTCATCTCACAAAAGGCATTCATCAAGATTTTTAAATAAGAGTGACTAATATGTTAATCAACAATGACAATGAGCTAGATTTGACTAATATTCTTTTATCTACAACTACTCAGGTGCAGATTAAGAAGAGGCATGCTTGTAGAAAACCTTATTTTAATATCAACTATTTGATAGCTTGTAAAGATATTTTAACTTCACATTTTAATGTTTCAGTGCTAAAGAATTATAGAAAGCTTATTCGATTTAGAAAAGAAAAGTTCATTAAAGAAGGAAAGAATGATTAGTGAGCTTTAATCAAATCCCAAAAGATTTTTGAATTTCCTCTAAGATAGATAGCAAGATGGTTGGGATTTTTTCTTATGTACTATTCAAACTTTAATGATCCTATTAATTAAGAGGCTTCTCCTATTATTCAATATAACTGTAGTATTCTTGATTATATTTCTAAAGGAATTCAAATGTTATCTTCTAGGAAAGGTGTTAATATTAATGGATTATATGTGGATCTTCTTAAAAATATTGGTCCATTTGTGCAGAAAGTAGCTTGTAACCTTTCTAATAAATGGCTTCAGCATGGTTTGGACCACTCTTTATGTTCTAGTTAAGTACTTTTATTTTTCAAAAAGGGAGATACAATATATCTTAATAATTACCGATTGATTATAATCAATTGAGGTTTCAATAATCTTTTGGATACTATTTTGGAGAATAAAATTAATTCATAGGTAGAATTGCAATGTCTTCATGCTTGGTCATAAGTGGGCTTCAAGAGGAATCATTCTACTATATACCATCTGATAACTTTGCATTATTATGTGGAGAAAGGAAAAAGGCCTAACCATATAACTTTTATCTAGTTATTTGATTTTTCAAAGGTTTATGATTCTATTTCTCAAAATAAACTTTGGAAGAGATTGAATAACATTAACATTCCATAATATCTCATCTCTACTGCTAAAACAATCTATGAGATGCTTAACATTCTTATTTAAGATAATCTTATTGGATAAGAAACAATTATCAATAGCTCAATTGGAGTTAAACAAGGCTATCCTTTATCCCCTATCCTTTTTATCATATTTATATATGAATTAGAGAAATTAATGCAAAATAATCTAAACATGCTATGTCAATGAATGGATTATTTTTTAAAATGCTTCTCTTTATAGATGATGTGACCTTGATTACAAAATTAGCTATAAGATTAAATTCTTTTCTTCAGTTCTTCATGACTACTACAATCATTATGGTATAAAATTTAATATGGATAAGAATAAAATTCTAGTTGTGGTACTAGAAATAGAAATTACAGTTTTTGTTATAGAAAAAAACTTAATATATGTGAATTTTATAAATATTTGGGAGTTGAATTTGCTAGTAATTATAGTTAGAATACCTTTATTACTCAAAGAATTTCAAGTGGCATATGAGCTCTATTTGCTCTAAGAAAGAATTACAACAATTAACAAACCTTAACATGGGACATTAGAAGAAAAATTTTTCATAGTTTTGTCCAATTTATATTATTATATGGGTATGTTTCATGGGGACCTTCTCTTTCCACACATAATTGGAAAAAATTAGAACATGTTCAAAAATAATTTCCTGTATGTAAATTTCAAGTGAAAATGCAAACTTCTTATGATATCTTACTTTTAAAAATAGATTTGCTTCCTCTTGAAGTCAAAGCCCTTTGTCAATTTATTACTTCTACTCGAAAGTTAAGTCACATGAAGGAAGTCAATTATGCTAAGAAGATAATGAATGCTATAGAAAAGAATGGATGGTTGCATCAAGGAAAATTATGGCTTCAATCATGGAATATTATAATAAAGGATCCTCCTTTAAACAAAAGGCTCTTCTGAAAGATTATAAAAGAAAAAGCCTTGGCAAGAGTTTAGTTAAACACATTAGCGAAAAAGCATTTTTATTTACATCACATTAGAGGAGGTTTGTTATCTAGTACTCAAAAGTATCTATTTTTACCTATTCCTATTCATTTAAGGAATCAAATTACTAGAGCAAGAATGAGCTCTTATCATCTCTTTATTGAGACAAGTTGTTAGATAAATTTACCAACAGAAGAGAACATTTGTAGACTATGCAAGTAAAGCATAGAACATGAAGAACATATATTTTTATTTTCCCCATCTTTGGCTCACATTCAAATGAATTAGAATATTAATTATTGACCCTATCAACTCAGTACATTACATCAATGATGTTTTCTACTTCAAAAATATATTAAGACTTTGTAACCATCCAACCATCCTTTGTGATTTCTTGGATGCAATAAAAATTTCTAGTTTTTAGTTCCCAGAAGATTGTACAAAGTGCATGAATGATTTTTTCTCATTTCAAGCCAAAAACCTTATAGAAATTTTTTATGCTTTCTTATTAAAAATCTTCTATTATTAAAAAAAATCAAAAGTTGATATTTGATGGGTGGATGTAATTGATTTTGGCATAAATATCTTTTAAAAATATATATATTTCAAATGAATGATCAAGCAAACTATCCCCAAAAGATGTATTATAGCCCAATTCATTTATATAAGAAGGAACAAAATAAAGAAAAGGAAAAACACTAATAAAACCAATACAAGAAAGTTTTGATGAATGAAGTATTGAATGAACAATTAACTGATTTGATGAATTCTAGATATTTTCTAAAGTCTACAAATTAAATAATTAATTCTCATCCATTCTCATAGTTTCTTTTCACTATTCTCTCTCATAACTTTCATGATTCTCTCTACTCTTTATTCACATCAATATTCTCATTACCACTCATCATCATTAGCTTCATTATGTCATTATCTTCTCATCAATTTTCCAAAATATCTCATGAACTCATTAATTTATCAATATTAAGAAGATGAAGAGATAGCTTTGAGAGTTATCATTTGATGCCAAATTTAACCTATGAAATAAAATATAATTAAATTAAAATTTTATAAATCAATAGAAATTTTCAAGAGCTTTCCAACAAGCCTAAGATCAAGTTACAATTCCTAGTAATAAAAAAATTAGAGCCTCTCCAAGTTTGTAGAAATATTTTAAAACGTTTATATAGACATCTTACATCTTCAAGATGCTTGCAAGCAATCTCTCTTGATATCAAAAGATATACTTCAACTTTGAAGACATATTTCCAAAATTAGTAGAAATATTTCTAAAGATCAAAAAAATAATCAAGATTAGCTTTTGTTGTACTTAAAATCCAACAACTTGGTATTGGAACACTAGTTTTAGTTTGAGACCAAATAATTAAAGAATTTGAAGAATCAAGTTTGGAAACAATATTGATAAATAAATAATTTGATAAACCAAGATTGAAAACAATCTTGATGATGAAGAATTCCCATAATAATAAAAAAATTACCTTCTATCGGCATATAGGTAGGTCTGTTAAATAATTCATGCAACATGATAAAATATCTTCATAATGATAAAATAAGGGTCTATTAAAAATTCATGAACCATGAAGAATTGCCTCCAAAATATATAAAGGAATATTTGTCAAAAAATACTTTATGCAACATGAAAAAAATACCTCCATAATATCAAAAAAAGTGTCTCTTTACAAATTCATAAAGCATGAAGAAATTACTTCAATCATTAACAATATTGAATATTAGTTAAAGCATGATGACCAATGATGATTAAACTTCCCATACGCATCAGATTATTGGAAAGTACATGAATGATTTTTTCACATTTTAAGGAAAAAACCTTATGATTAATTTTTTTATGTCTTCTTTCTAAAAAATGATGGAAGTTCAAAAGTTTATTTTTAAAAAAATCAAATATTATTATTTGATGAGTAAAAGTAATTGAGTTTAGTCCCAAATACCTTTTAAAATTTTATATTTTGAAATGAATGAATAAGGCAAACTTATCCCCAAAAGGTATATTATGTTTGCATGCTATTTCTATAAATAAGAGGTCATTTCTTCCATTTGTATGAGGAAAAAATTAAAAAAAAAAGAAGAAAAATATTGAAATCAATACAAGAAATTTTAATGAATGAAGTATTAGATGATTCCTTTGATGAGCAACAATTAGAGTCTTTAATAATTTTTGAAATTTTTGAAAATTAATAAATTAAATAATTAATTCTCATCAACTCACATCACTTCTTTTCACCATTCTCTCATAACTCTCATTATTCTCTCTACTTTATTCACATTAATAATCTCATCACCACTTACCATCAATAGTTTCATTATATTCTCATCAACTTTATTACATCTCTCATCAACTCATTATTTCATCAACATAAAGAAGGTGAAGAGTCAATTTAGAGAAGTATTTTTCCAAGCTATATCTAACTAGTGATATGGTATCCAAATGATTTAAAATTTTACATAAGAATAGGTATTTTTTTAGAGCTTTTCAACAAGCTTGAGATCAGCCTCAAACTCTTAGTAATTAAGAAGTCAAAATCCTCTGAGTTTTGAAGAAAAATAAAAAAACGTCTATGTAGATGATGTCTTACATATTTAAGATGTTTATCTTGATGCCTAAAAATGTCTTCTTAGAATTAATAGACATCTTTGAATTCAAATTCATCGTTATTAAAAGCAACAAACCAATTAATATTAATTTCAATTACATTCAAAATCTAAGTGGTATCAAAGCACCAATTTTAGTTTCAAATCAAACAATTAAAGAATTAGATAAATTAAAGTTGGAAACAATCTTGATGATGAAAATTTTGATAAACTAAGGTTGAAAACAATCTTGATTAATGATGAATTTCATCATATAAGGTTGAAAATAATCTTGATGATGAAGAATTACGATAATCAAGGACCTAAATGCATAAAGCAGGGTCTATCAAAAACTTCAAGCAACATAAAGAAAATACCTCCATAATGACAAAACCAAGGTCTCTTAAAAATTCATGACGCATGAAGAATTACTTCCAAAATTCATAAAGGAAAGTTTTAAAAAATAAAATCATACAACATGAAGAAAATACCTTCATAATGTTAAAAGTAGGGTTTATAAAGCATGAAGAAGTTACGTACAAAAAGCACAAAGGAGGATTTCTAACATTAAGATGATTACCAAGAATATTCGAAATTGGTTGAAGTATGAAAAATAATGACAATGATACTTCCCATTAACATTTTAATAAGACAATGTCGAAAAGTAGGATGCATGAAAAGTGCACTAATGATTTTTCTCATTATAAGAAAAAATTAGCAAGATGATTTTTTTAATGTTTTCTTATTAAAAAATGCTAAAAATGATGTAAATTGGACTTAGAAATCCAAAGTTTTGTTTTATCAACAAATCAAATATTAGTATTTTATGGATGGATGTAACTAATTTTAGCCTTAAATACCCTTTGAAATTCCATAATTTAAATTGAATGGGTAAGGCAAACATGTCTCCAAAAGGTATATTATGGTCCCCATCCATTTCTATAAGTACAAGGTTGATAACTTGTACTACATAACAATTGTATGAAAGGAAATAGACAAATTATGATCAAAATAGTTTTAGATAAATCTTTGGAACTTCATAACAATCAATGAATCCTAAAGTAATAAAATTTATATCTTTAATTTTGTTCTTTAAATTTTGTGATCTTTTGGTTGTGTTAGTTATTTCAAATAGTAATTGATGAATCTATAACATTCACTTTTTTACAAATACATTTTATAACTAACTCTAATAACACTTTAATTTGACATGAATAGTCACAACTCACTTTTACTTGACATGACTTTAAATCTTTACAAATTCATAAGGATTGTTAATTAATAAACCTTACAAAAGAGTAAAGTGACTTACAACTTGATACTCTATTAATTATATAACTTAAGTTGCATTCATAACTGATGAGTGGCGAGGTACCCCTACACTCAACCATACGAATACGAGTGTAACACGCGCGATCTGGTCAAACTCTGCAGACTAAGTGCCTACATGCCTCATGGAACACTTAAGGTTAATTATCTATTGTCTTCTCAAATTTACCTGTAGTTGTCATGGTGTATGGTTAAGCAAGTCTGAGGTATATGATTTTTATATCTTTTTCTGTTTTATCTCCTATGTTATTGAGTTGAAGGGTTGAAGAGACTAACTAACTAACTCTAACTAACTAACTAAGTCTAAATTAACCTAGCGTCAACATCCGTTCCCACTTACCGTTCACACCCTAAACCAATGCAACCGTGGTTACCAAATGCTAATCGTTGCTGGAATCACCACATGTAACACACGTGCTCGAAGTGGTCATATTGATGCACTTAACTAGGAGAGAAGGGTTGAGAAAGATTTAATTTCTAATAAAGCATTTAAATGGAAAACAGTAAATAACAATAAATAAAAGTCCTAATTAGCCTATTCCATGCGTTGCAAGGTTTATCCAAGAAGCTTGTCTTTATTTCCGTACACAGACTTGTGTTCAAGTATAATGTCTACTTGAATAAAGATCTGTTCACTTTAGGACTCCTACTGTGGGCACATGGAAAATATTCTATCTCTGGAGTGATTAATCTGCCAGATTTTCACTATGGTCTAAGCCTAGGATGAGAAACAAGGGAGAGCTGCCTCTTATTTATAGATATGATGGCACACCGCGATATCACATACACGATATCGTAGGGGAAGATGTGATATAGCGTACGCGATATCACGTACGCGATATCGCAGCCCATGCGATATCGCATCCCATCAATAAATTATGAATTATACTCTAACAACAACTATTTCTTATATTTATAAAAGGAGGATCAAATTGAGGAAAAGAAGAAACATATGAAAATTGAGTAAAATAAGGAACAACTTTCATTAACTCATTAATTTATCAATATTAAGAAGGTGAAGAGTTATTTTTAAGAGGTATTCTTTCAAGCCAAATCTGACCAATGAAATGACATCAAATTAATTTGAAATTTTATAGATAGATATACCTCTTTAAAAGGTTTCGAACAAGCCCAAGATCAACTTAAATATTTGAGTAATGAAAAAGTTACAACCTCCTGAATTTTAAAGAAAAATTAGAAGACATCATTATAAACATCTTGTATCTTCAAGAAATCTCTCCCAATATGAAAATATTCCTTTAAAATCTAAATATTTCTTTCTCAAATAAATAGATGTCTTTGAAATATATTTCCTAAGAGAAAGAAAATAATCAAGATCAGCTTCTATTGTACTCAAAATTCAATGAATTCAAGATTTTAGCCTTTAACTCCTATACAATAATCTCCCTAACTAGCATAATATAATGGTTAACAACATTTATTGCTTTGTTATTATTATCTTTCATCAATAGTTCTTCCACTTATCTCATTAGCAAGTTTGGTGGTAATCCTTCTGGCAACTCATCCATTGTTATATTTTCCAATTGCAACAACTTCTTACAATCTTATGGCTATGTCAATTCAACTTTCAATTTTCAAATTAATGTCACTAAATAGCATACGCCTCTTCATGTTTGATTGTTTGAACCATCTTTTACCTTTTTACCACATAAAGAATTTTCATTAGTGGTGATTGATTGACCACCATCCCCTTAGACTTGTCACTATGCACATTAAAGCTCAAACTATCCTTCTTCACAGTAATGATGTTACACTATGAATCAATAATGGCATGTTGAGCATATTGCCATGATTTGACCAAAATGACATGGTAAGCATTAATGGGAATGATACCAAAATAGGAAAAATCAAAAAAATTTCCCTCTGAAACTAACTAGATATTATTATGTGATTTAATGATTAGAACTTTGATCCAACCAACTAGGTACCTATAGTTTTAAATATGACTTGGTAGATAACTATAGCTCCTCAATAATAAATCTAGAAACTATATTATCCAAAGTAGCATTATTGACAATATTTTGCACTATTTTTGTTGTTATACCTAATCTAAAATATTAGGAGATTCCTCCTCTTCTTCAAATATGATTTTGAAGTGGCTTTCATGGTGATGAGTGGCAAGGTACCCCTACACTCAACCATACGAATACAAGCATGTATGCATAATCTAGTCAAACTCCGCAGATGGACTAGTTGTGGTATCTAGATAGTTACACATTGATCGTAGTTTGTTGTCTTCCTATCTGGACTAGTATTTGCTTTGTCATGTATGATTTAATCCAGAGTGAGGTGTATGATATGATTCTAAGCTAGGCTACTCCTAGATACAATGACAAATAATCTTGATTATGCTAATAGGAAATATAAAATAAAATATAAGCTAGCTTAAGTGTGATGAGCATCCATCCTTAATCATCTGTACACATCTTGGACCTCGTGTACTACTTCTAAGATTACCAAGCACACATTACTTGAGCACTCCTAGATACGCTATTGGGTTACCAAGTAGTTACACTTAAATATTTGTGACTAAGTCGTACTCATTTTGCGTTAATCAACAAGAAGTGTAAATGATAATAAATTAAATATGAACAAAAAGAATATAATAAATAATTAACAATTAAAGTAATTAAAAGCTTATTGAATGTTGCAATGATGGAGTAATCTCAATCTTTATTGTTGATCATGTGTGTGTCCAAGTATGTCACACTCAAATAAAGGTTTTGTACAATTACAATCATCACACTGTGGGCATGCACTAGGGAAAGAACTGAAACAAATTAAAAATTGACAAAAAAGACTCTATATTTACACTTACCAACTCCCCTTTTTTTCCTATGCACCTACATGTGGTATTTATAGGCTTACACAAGAATCACGATATCGTGTATTTGATATCATTATCCAGGCTATGATATCACATACCCGATATCGAGGATCCAATATCAGGGCCTGGCAAAACATGATTCATCATACCCCCATGACTAAATAACAACTCATCCTCAAGTCAAACAAAACAAAAACAAGTTCAATTGATTACATAGTGGATAAGTATGGGATTATTTGACTAACTAGGAATTACTCATGCCGTAGTATGGAATTGAACAAAAAAAATTGGGACAGACACAAAAAATTTACAAAAGATAAAATTTATTGGAACTCATGTGGTTCCTTGTGGTAGTGGTTCCTCCATGGATCTCTTCCCCTTATCTTGTGCTCCAGGTTTTGGAAATTGATGTCTCTGAAGGAGTGCCTGGACCTTTTCTTCTTTGGTTTGGAGATCCTATGCCATCCATGCTAATGCTCCAATGTTTGATGGAGTCGAAACCTCTCATGGACATGGTAGTTGTGGAAACATCTGATTGGCTTTAACATACCAAGTCGTCGCTCCTCTTCATAGGCTCTAGCTTTATCTTTGTATTTTTGATAGTATGTGAGCCATCAAGCCAAATCTTCCATGAAATCCTTTTGTCCTTGGTAGCTGGTCTTGACCACCTCTAATTCAGAATTTGCCACTTCTAATTTTTGTAGTGTATTCTTGTGTTCAGAAAATTTTGTTTCATACTTTGTGTAGGTGGTTGCTACTTGCTTTTCTAATTCTATTCTCAGGAATCCTACTATCAACATGGCCAAGTTGGCATATTGCAAGTTTTCCAACTCCCTGTACTCCATGAGGTCTTACATCTGTAGGTCCCAGCTTTTCAGTTTAGCTTGGTGGATGAAGACATAAGTATCCAATATGGCCTACCAATCAGTGTTTTGAGCACTAAGAGTGTTAATATGGGCTTTGGCCATATTGATTTCTTTTTCTATCACCTATTTGTACATCCCCACCTGATCTCTGAAGTGCTCTTTTAGCTTCTCATGTCACTTGGCCTCATTCTACTATGTGCTTATTTCAATTGCCATCTTTTAATGAATCATGCATACCTCCTCCATTGAGAGGGTTTTGTTTTCTCTAGCCAAGCGAGTCATATCCTAGTTGACCCTTATTAATTATTCTCGCAATTACTAAAAATTTTCCTCGAGAACATTCTTTTATTTTTCTACTATAGTCAACTAGAGATTTTCGATGGGGAGGCATTTATTTTCTTCTTGTGATGCCTTGAGTGCTTTGGCATGTGCATATGTTTGAGCTTGTGCCATAAAAGCATCCCAATCAGCCTTCTCTTTTTCCTCCACCACTCTTTTATTCTCCTCCAACAATTTATTCAGCTTCTCTATCCGGAAAGACTCTAGCTAGTCTGCAGAGATGAATTGGGATGGGTCCCACTATGCAGCTTGTAGGATGATGAGCTTTTCTTGGAGTCTTTCTAACTCCTTCTCTGCATGCTCAGCCCTAACCTCTACCATGACCAACTTCCCTTTTGTGGAGATGATATCTATCTAATTTATTGTGACATCTTGAGGGATGTCAAACAAGGACATCATTCCTTGTCCTATCTATAGCAACCGATCTAGAACATCCTCATGCTCTGCAGGAGTTATTGAGGGACCAACCAAAGTTTGAGCATTGCGTGCTCCTATAAAATCTATCGATGGCACAACAAGGACATTAAATGATTCTTCTATGTGGTTTGTGGCCACTTCTTCTACTCTCGCTACATCTTGGTGCTACATGACCACTACTGTGACACCTTCACCAGTTTTTAATTACACTTGAAAAGATGCAGTGTTTCTAGAGATCTGTTATGACCAGTGTGTTTCCCCTTCTCCTCTTTGGATAGACACCTCACCCCGTGCACAATCAATTAAGATTGTAGGTCATACGACATCATCAATAATCCTAAAGAGATTGGTTTCATCATGACTTCCCCAACTAACCATTTCAGTGATGGCCTTGAGATGGCTCATCGATGGTCGATAGTCCTGTGGCAATGGTGGTGGTTGGTCTTGCTAGCCTATAAGTTGTGTGCTGGGCCCTACATCCTATTGTTGACTAGTCCTTGTGCTTGGAAGTTAGCTAGGCCCTACAATTTGAGGTGCAATGGGCCCCACTGTCTATTCTCGTTCAGGCTCCAGTGTCTTCCCAACACTTTTTCTTGGGGCCAATGGCTTCAATAATTCAACAAATGAAGCATTTTGGGCCTTTCTGGGGATGTCATTGGTGTACCCTAGAATTTCAACATGTTGGCATAACTTCCTGATGAGATAGGGTAAGGGCAATATGAACTTCCCTATCTTACATTCTTGAAATCGCCTCAAAATTTCTGTAAGATATAGATGGGGTAGGTTGGCATTAACCTTGCCCATCAAGATCGCACTTCCTCTAGCCACATATGTGGAAATTCTATTTAAACTTTTTGTTGGGAAAATGGAATATGTGCCAATTTTGAAGTAGATTCTCTCTTCAAGTGTAAACTCTCCATATGCTTTATCTTCCTTGCTGTACATCCTTTTCAACCATATTTTTCATGCATCCGCATCAGAGCAAGTGGATAGGTGAGCAACCTTGGGCCTTGTATTCGAAAGGTTTAGAACTTCTGAAATGGCTTTGGCCAAGAAGTTAATGGATATCCCACCAATGTCAACGATGGTGCCTTCTTCTTTATTGTGCCAAAATTAGTACATCTCCCCCAAGTACCAATCACCACTCTCAAAGAGAATAGGCCATAGTGGAGACCATTTAAGTTGGTCTCTAACTGCCTCAGGGGAAAATTTAGTGAAAGGTCCAAAATTGAGTTCCACAATCACAGCTACTGATGTGGACCTTTCATGAATTTCCTGAACACATTTCGGAGACAACATGAGATGTTCTCCCTATTCAAGTACCCTACTATCTCCACCTTTGACATGCTCTGACTGTGCAATGATGGGGCATTTCTTGATGAATCTTGAATAATTGTGCCTCCTATTCTGCATGTTCTTTGGAAGGCACTTGGCCTCTACCTCTCCTTGGTTGTTTGGATGCACCCTATGAGGGTCCTCCTTGTTGTCCTCTTTTAGGAGCCAACTTCAATCACACGGGACTAATTATTAGTAAGGCTATTTACAAAATTAGATTAATACCTTACTCCTTGCCCTTAATATATTCATTTCTTGCTTAGATGATTTAGAGTTAGATATTTTCACGAAAATCCCCCTAAATGTTTTGATATTGGATCCAATTTGATTAGGTGACTCTAAAGGAATAGTTTTCATGGTCTGGGTGAACAGATAAAATTAATTTTGCAACGTTTTTAGCATATTGAGGTCACTTACCCTTGATAATATCCTTCGGGCAATGATGAATTCTAAGAAAACGACATGCAACTTGACACATATCCTTCCCTCATGACTAAGTTAAAGACTCCGAGTTTAAGCAAGTTCAATCAAAGAAAGAATCAGAGCACTAATGAGCAAGTTATGGATGTTTGAATGGTAGGTGCTCAAGCTAGAAAATTCATAGAAGAAAATTTCAACAACTCCCCTCGCATGAACAGTGCAAAATGATGTTGATGTGCATAGGGGGGTCCATATATATAGTATTTATAGATGCAATATCAAGTACCCAATAGCACGGACCTGATATCGCGTTGAACCTAATATTGTGTCAGACCTGATATCAAGGTCCCAATATCATGGCCCTTCTAAAATAGGGTACTTGGAAAAATTGATAAATTTTTGAATTTCCAAGGCCAAAAATGAAGAATTTAAGGTTGAGTTGAAAGATCTAGGGTAACTTGGAAGAGACCTAAAGGCACCAGAAATTTAATGAAGTGGAATTGGACAATGATATTCATGAAGAGGATGAGGGAAAAGGACATGTTGTGGTGCATAGGAACATTGGAATTGAAGATGATGATAAAGGGAAAGATAATTATAGCAATGCAATACTTGGAGGGTGTAAAATGATGTGGTGATGTGCAAAAAGTGCAAATTACAAAAGTTACGCAAGTGGGTCCTCCCTAAAGTAGGTTCCTACCTATGATGTCCTTACGTAACCACACCTAAAAATGTCTGTAGGCACTAAAAGGGTTAAATGCAATCCACATCAGTTTCATAAAACACACGCATGTAGATACCACCGTGATGAGGTATGAATTCGATGCTACACAAGACACAAGTTAAAAATACATAAATAGCTAGATGAGGCAAACCATAGAAGGGATTATAGAGATTAGGACAGTGTAGGGCATGCTTAATATGTTATTAACTTTTCACTCCAAAATCAAGACCAAGTGCATTCCTCCGATTAGTGACATTGCATTGTTTCATCCAATGATGGACAACCATAAGAGCACCATGATAGTAAGGCATACAATCACTTGGCATTTTGTCCAAGGGAGGAGTGATTTGGAATTTCTGTAACACATACATTTTTTTTCTTGATCTTTTCTTTGTATTTTTCTTCATTTTTTTTCTTTTCTTTTTCTAGCCACTTTGGCACTTTGTCCTTCCCAACAGTGAACTAGAGAAGCTACCAACCTTCAGGCATAGGTGCATGTCTTTCTAGTGGGATCCCTAGAATAGCATTGAGGTTCTTTATTGAGTGCCTTTATTACTCTTACTCCCATTTTTCATTAGATCTACAAGGATTTGGTACAACCAAGCTGCATGATAGCACCTACAGATGTCACCAAAGAGAATCCACAAGTTCCCTTGATGTCACATCCTAGCCATTCTCATCTTAGTCCATCATTCTTTGCTTTGGGTATAATGAGCACAAAATTACTTTAAGTTTTAATGATGTCAAGAATATCATTGTACCCAGAGTAGAACCTCTTATTAATAGAATGGGTGGGTGGATGTTGTGAGCTCACTTGTTCAAATAATTAATTACTCGAGACTTGATAGCATAGAACAACACCTCAACCAACAAGTCACATGAGTATTTTATTCACCGATGAGATTACTCTCAAAAAGATAAAACCACAGATTAGAAATGAAAAACTAGAAAACAAAAATCTGTAAAAATCAAAGAAAAGAAAAAACATTTACTAATTCTGCTTGTTAGAATGGAGGATATCCCCCATGACTAAACTTGTCATCATGGAAAGAATTAATAAATGGAAAGTTTGGATCCATGCATGTTGGAAATATTCAGGTTAATCACTAGGTGTCTTTTGGTGTGGTGGCAGGAATGTGCCCAAATTGGGGTTCACACACTAAAGTAGGCATAGTGGGGAAAATTATAAGATGTAGTCATGTGATAAGGAGTTGACCCACTACGACACTTGTGACAGTAAGTTGGTATGCAAGGATCGATATGTCTCCCTACATGGTTATATTCATTAGGCCACATGGTTGTTGGAGTGTTGATTGGTGGCCCTGATAGGGTAATAGGAGGCATTGAGTTCAAAGAGGAAGGTACATCATAGTGCTGGGCTTGTGCTGAGTTGGAGGATGTAGTTGTTTCAGATCATGTTGTCTCTTTCTCTAGCCATGCCTAATGAAAGGACGCTTTCAACATTGTGAAGGATCTCCATTGCTATTGATAGTAGTAGCATAAGTAACGTTCATGGATTGGTGCTATGGTGAAAAACCTTCTAGCACAACTGGTGGCAATGTAGAAGGAGGTGAATGATGAGAATATTGAGGGTGAGGAGAAGTGTAAGGAACATAAGGTCATGATCTTTTTGGAGAGGACATGGGTTGATAGTACTCAAGAGAATGATAATGATGTGGTGAAATAGACGATGTTGACCCAATCAGGGAAATTGGATGCTGGACATAATAAGCACTTAGGTTCGGATGGTATAAAGGGTGTGACCAATTTGATGGTGGCTTTCCCCACAATTATGATTTTTGCCACTGTGGTTGAACCTAGTATTGTTTTACAAAATCTGGATGTAACATTCCTCCCCGATGCTCATGTAGATGTGACAAGATTGGGCATTGGCCTTTGGGGTGATTGTACAGGCAAACATCACATTGATACGAGTGATTTTTAGTTGAGCTCTTATCCTTATTTTCTTCAACCCTTCTTACTGATTGTCTAGTGGTGTCCTGTCCTATTACTTGATTTGGTATGGTTCCACCTCTAATAATGTTGGTATATTCTCTACATTTTTCATGTACCCATTTTATCATCTTATTGATCCTTACCTCAATTTGATCTAGTAATCATAGCTTCGGAAAAGACGATTCCACCTCCTTGAGGTGAGTTAATTTCTCCTCTTCATGATCATGGACCTTTGCCATTTTGAGATTTTAGTCCTATTGAAATCTTTCAACACTCTCCCATTTAGCTATTTCTCCCTCTTCTTTTGCTATCCACTTAATAAGCTCTTGGAATTGATGGATTCATAGCTCATATAGTTGACTTGGGGCATACATTCCTAGGGTATCCCTTGTTTCATTACAGAGCCAATCCATGATGTGATACATTAGCCTTTCCTCAGAGAACCCATGGCCTGGGTAATTTTTTAACAATGAATAGTATCTTTATAAGGCTATGTCCAAGGGTTCATGTTTCCCTTGTTTCCACTCTTGGATTTGTTTCCTCAAGGCAAACACTCTTGCATAGGTTTGATATCTTTCATTTAATAATTCCACCATTGTCAACCAACATTGAATTGATTTTGGTTTTAAATACCTATACCATACTTTTGCTTGGCCAACGAATGTCATAGCAAAGAGCTTAAGTCTTTTCCATCCATTATCAATGTTGTTCCATGCATAGGCATCGTAGAAAGCTTGTAAATGATGTTGCTAATCTAAATCATAGCCTCCTGAAAACTTGGAAAAGTTATTTAAATCAAGCTTGGGTAGACGACTTTCCTTATGATGCCTACGAGATATTTGAACAACCTCTTGTATATGCATTAGGCTCTTAGTGGCCAGTAGGGGTTCATCATCACTAGGTAGGTTATGAATTTATGAGTTAGGATGATGTTGTCTTCATTCATGTTGGCATTTCTGACTTTGCCCATGGGCTCAATTTTTATTTCTACATTGACCCCTTGAAAGATGGTCATCCATGTCATGACCTAACGTTAAAGGAGTTGAGGAAGAGGAAGAATTGGAAGACTCATCATGAATTTTTTAAGTTTCCCAATCATCCCTAGATAAATTCTTATTAACTATTGAGAAGGTCCTAGGCCTTACAAGCCCCCTCATTCTATGGGATTTCCCATCCTCACTAGAGGTACTAGAATTGGATGACAAGAGTCCTTGAGTGCCATTAGGATGCTCATGATCATAGGAGACCCCTGCATAAGATTGAGTACTCCTAACTTCGTCTTCATCATTGTATAGTTCATTGGTTCTCCAATGAATTACCTCACTAGTTATTGTGTTGTCATAATCTTGTGAGAGAGACATTATTGTGAATTGTGTGTGACTTATTAGCAATTACTTTCTTTCTAAAAGATATATTATTAATGCTTATTTACAGCAATCTTGTATGATATAACTAATCTAGATAACTATCACCATCCCCGAAAATGGTGCCAATGATGAGTGGAGAGGTATCCCTACACTCAACCATATGAATATGAGCATGTAAACATGATCCAGTCGAACTCCGTAGATGGACTAGTTGTGGTATCTAGATAGTTACACGTTGATCGTAGTTCATTGTCTTCTCACGTAGACTAGTATTTACTTTGTCACATATGGTTTAATCCAGAGTAAGGTGTATGATATGATTCTAGGTTAGGCTACTCGTAGATACAATGACAAATAATATTGATTACACTAATAGGCAATATGAAATAAAATCTAAGCTAGCTTAAGTGCAATGAGCATCCATCCTTAATCATCCGTACGCATCTTCGACCTCGTGTACTACTTCTAAGATTACCAGGTGCACATTACTTAAGCACTCCTAGATACGCTACTAGGTTACCAAGTAGTTACACTTAAATATTTGTGATTAACTCATATTCATTCTACGTTAATCGATAAGAAGCGTAAATGATAATAAAGGAAATATGAACAAAAAGACAATAATAAATAATTAACAATTAAAGTAATTAAAAGCTAAGTGAATGCTGCAATGATGGAGTAATCTTGATCTTTACACTCAAATAAAGGTTTTGTACAATTACAATCATCACACCACAGGCATGCACTAGAGAAAAAACTAAAACGAATTGAAAACTAAAAAAAAAGACTCTATACTTACACTTACTGACTCCTCTTTTTTTCCTGTGCACCTGAATGTGGTATTTATAGGCTTACACAGGAATCACAATATCATGTATTTAATATCATTATCTAGGCTATGATATCGCATACCTGATATCAAGGATCCGATATCAAGGCCTAGCAAAACATGATTCATCACATGGTAATGGATTTTAGCATCCCTTTTGTATAAATCTAAGTGATTGTACCTTCTTTTGATCAAGTCTTCACTAATGCCTTTACTTATAAGTATCTTGCTATATCATCTAGCCAGTTGGTGGTTGGTGGTATAGTGTAATAAGTTTCAGCCTAGTCATTAAACAGTTTATAAATGTTTAGTCAATCTCTTCAAAATGATAACATAAGTTAGAAAACTACAAATTGCCTTACGCATTGCTTCTGCTACTACTATGATTAACATAACTATATGCTCCTCTCTCATGGTTGCAACCATAGTCAACTCTTCCATAGTTGATATGTGAAAATCATTCTTCTTACTGAGTTTTAATTATTTCATCATGTGGTGATGCTCTTCCATGATTGGTGGATACTCTACTTCCCCTTGACTATCTTTTCTTACTCAAGATTACTTTGCTTTTTGTTATGGATTTTCCTCTACTTTCAATACCAACCAATATACCTCCTCCATGTTGATTTTTTAAATTTAAGAATATTTGAAAGAGTTTTTTTTTTCTTTGTAGATTTTTAATAGCCTGATCTATTGGATGATGTGAGTGGCCCAACTAAAGAAATCTGCATTTTTTTTATTTTGTATTTGTGATATCCTTGTGGTCTGGATGATTTTTGGATTGATCCTAGGCTTTTTGTAAATCTCATTCTATAATCTATATGTCTACAAATTTTGGAATTGATTTGAGTTAATTTGATGGTTGAACTTTTTTACACAAGAGTGTCCCCAAATGTGATTGTTCAATTTTTTGGATTAATGAATTGGTGAATACAATGAATTAATGATGGATGATGAAACTTATTAGAGTAGAAAAATTCATAACATAATCTATCTTATTATTGTAGCATCAATTTCTCTCAATATCATTAATTTCATCTATTACAAACATGATTTGCCCACATATTTATAGCCAAATGATAGGTTCATAATAGAATAACAAACCTGTTTTATGAAAAATTGGGCTAAAAATTCAAGAGATACAAGAGATTTGGGTCATTCTCTAACTACATCTACCCATCAATATTGTTATTAAAAATAATAAAAATTTATATTTTGTATTTTATAGCAAAATATTTCAAATTGACTTTACATGGCTTTGGTCCCTATGTTACAAAAGAGCTAATTTGGATTGACTTTATCTTTGACTTTTCTTGAAGTTTAAACTTTATCTTCATGCTTTCAGTTCTTTTTTATGCATTTCTATATGTAAATATGACCTTCTATTACTTTGAATTCAGACTTATTGAATTCACTTTTTTGTATATCTTGAAATTCACATCTTGGGCAACTAGAATGAATGTAGTGTAAGTTACCAAAGTGCATACTAGAACTAACAATCCCTCCTTTAAGATGCACTTTGGAGTTGTTTTGGCTTATTATTTAGTTAAACTCCTATATTATTGGAAACTTCCTTAATGTTTTTTATTATATTTTTTCTTAGTTGAGCTTCTCTTTGCTAATTTTGTGATTCAATGATTGATTCTTGTATTAGATTGTCTTCTACCTCTTTTGATTATTTTGGAGTAATGATGGTAGGCTCCTTTGGTTTTGTAAAATATAATTTTACTAAGTAGACCTCCTATTCTTCTTTCAATTCTTTCATTTTTGATTTTGTGGTGATAACACCTTGCTTTTATTCTTTGAATAAATTGTGTAGCCAATGTTCTAGGTCTTTTATTTCTTCAATCTTATTTTCATTCTTTAAAAGCACCTTTTGATTTTTCATATTTTCTAATTTCTCTATTTTTGATAGTGACTCTAAGTAGTAGATCTAATTTTGAAGCTTTTCAAACTATACTTTGTATTATTTTGATTAAAAATAATGTAAAAGTCTTTTTTGAACACTAGGCTTTAATCATCATATGTTAATTGACTTATTGATAGCAATGATTTTTGGAGATTAAACATATAATGGAAATCTTTGATTTCAAATTTATTTCCATGTTCCAAATTGATGATAATGTTTCCAACTCCTAATACCTCCAATTTTCTTCCATCTTCAAGCTAAACTTTGTCAATGTTATTTGTAAATTTGAGTTCATTAAAGTCATATATCCTTGATGTTATATGATTAGTATAACCACTTTTCTAACAATCACAAGTTTGAAGGGATTCTCTTTTTTGATGATAGAAAGAAAATTGAGTTGGTATTTGTTTATCTTGAAGAATATTGTTAGCCCTTTCTTTATTTTTTTAAACATTATATTTTGTTTTTACCTCTTCAATTTGATGGTGCTCTCATTTGTTTTATAACTTCTTGTTTTGGTTTTCTCTAGTTTCCTCTCCTTGGCCTTTTGTAGTTTCTAACTTTTCTTCACATAATTTATACACTTCTTATCTTTATATTTTTCTAGATAAATTGATATGTTTCCTTGCTGGTCTTCAATTTTGAAGTTACATTTGTAATTCTTCTACACATTGAATTGCATATAATGCCTTTTTTCAATTCTTATTTTTTTTATTATTTTTTGGAATCTTTTTCTTAAATTTTGGTTCAATGCTTTAGGAATTTCACTACCTTTGTCCAAAATCATCTAAATATCATTATGATATAATAGTTCCTATATCAATTTTTTCCATAATTTGAAATTTTGAGCACCATCATAAATTATTGAACATGTCAGAAAATTCTTACTTGAATCTCTCATGACTTCGTCCTTTGCTCTAATACTAATTTTTGATTTTTAAGATGTAAGAAAATTTGACATAATTTTTTATTTTAAAAATTTTTGGGAGTTTGATCTATCCAATGATGTAGGTGGCCTAATTGAGAAAAAGTGATGTTTTTATTTTTGTAGTTACAATATCTTTGTGATCCAAATGAGTTTTGGAATGATCTTAGGTTTCTTGGAAAGCTCGCTCTCTTATCCATAAGCCTACAAAATTTGGAATTAATTTAAGTTGATTTGATGGTTGAAATTTATTACATAAAAGTGGCTTAGAATATGATTATTCAACTTTTTGGAATAATGAATTAGTGGATATGATAAATTGTTAATGGATTATGAAAGTTATTAGAGTGGAAATGTCATAATATAATATTATTTTTGTAGCATCAATTTTTCTCAATGCAATCAATGTTATCTCTTACAAACATGATCTTCATACATATTTATAGACAAATGATGGAGCCATAATAGAAAATAATGGGACAAGCCTATTTTATGGAAAATTGGGCTGGAAATTCAAGAGACACTAGAGATTAGAACCATGCTTTAATTACATTTACTCATCAATATTTTTCCAAAAATGAAAATAATGAAACTTTCAATCATGTCTTTTATGGCAAATGATTCAAAATAGACTTTATGGCTTTGGTCCCTATGTTACAAAACAACTAATTTGGCTTGATTTTATCTATGAATTTTCTTGAAGTTTGAACTTTGTCTTTATGCTTTCACTTATTTTAGTTGTATTTCTATATGTAAATATGACCATCTATCACTTTAAATTTGGGCTTATTGAATTCATCTTTTTCTCTATCCTAAAATCCACATCTTGGGCAGGTAGAGTGACTGGAGCATGAATTGCCAAAATGTATACTAGAACCAAAATTATACTCATTTCATTTTGGATAGTCATTCAAAGACCACCAATGTATTAGGAAAACTCCTCTTTGATTTCCTCTTTTACCTCACTATGAATAAATAGTTGATAAAATTTTCCATAGGCAACCATAACTTTTTCTCTCTATTTCAACTCTTACAAGTTCAAGTAAAAATCTTGGCAGTAATCCAATGGAAGAAACTTACTCTTTACAGACTATATCTACATCTTTTTTTAATAAAAAATTTACTTTAACCATTGTTTCATCAGTACTTGCCCAACCCACCATGTAACGACAAGCCTAATTAACTTGGAAACTACAATTTTCTTCTTTTTTGTTTTCTCTCTTCTAACTTGAAATATGACTCCATCTAATTTAATCTAGGAAAGAATTAAGATCTAAATTACAAAAAAATCAAGATATATTAATATTTATCTACTTTCTCATCTAAGATAAGGTTAGCAATAATTTCTCCTTTTCTTCTTCAATGATGACTAAAGTACTATCTTATTGCAATTGTTAACTTGTTGATGGACTAACCTCCTTTGCACCCTTGATTGAAGGGAATACGCCTTCCTCATCATTGCTAACAAATATCACTAAAAATCATAATGTCTTGCAATCTCTATGGCCTCCATCAAGGGTTGCAAACTTCTAAGAATATTCATAGCTCCAAGTAAATCCATTAGCATCATCCTTGGAACTTACCCAAGATGACATGTACCTTTAGCTTTACTTCAATTAACTTAAAGCATTTTCACTCCTTCTCAAGGACTTAGAATTTCTAATTCAACTTCCAAAGGATTTAGAACTCGCCCCCATACTCGAAATAATGAAGCACATAACAACACCATGAGTAAACCATATTATAAAGGAAAAAATTAGCTTAGAGTATGACAAAGAAGAAGGGAATGAGGAATATAAAATGGGCCTTAAACCCCGACATTAATGACCATGGTTTTGAATGGTAGATGATTCAATGATTTCAATAATTACTATCAAGCAAGTTTTGAAGTCACATCAACTTAATGATAAGGTGAAATTCAAGATGGGTGGTAGTGGAGGATTTGAAGTACAAAATAATGGCAGAGTAGGATAGTAGTGAAGGCTTGGAGTAGGAAGAGGAATATAAAGACCAATCGTTATAGGTAGGTAAACTAGAAAGCTACTAGTATACAAGCATGAAATATTTTATATCAATATTGATGAGTGGCGAGGTACCCCTACACTCAACCATACGAAACGAGCGTAGCACGTGCGATCTGGTCAAACTCCGTAGACTAAATGCCTACACACCCCATGGAACACTTGGGGTTAATCATTCGTTGTCTTCCTAGACTTACTTGTAGTTGTCACAGTGTATGGTTAAGTAAGTCTAAGGTATATGATTTTTATAATCTTTTCTGGTTTTTCTCCTATGCTATAGAGGTGAAGGGTTGAGAAACTAGCTAACTCTAACTAAGGACTAAGTCTAAATTAACTTGTGTCAGCATCTGTTCTCAGTTACTGTACACACCCTGAACTATGCAACTGTGCCTACCAAATGCTAATCGTTACTGGGATCACCACACGTAACGCACGTGCTTGAAGTGGTTGTACTGAGGCACTTAACTAGCCTAAACGTGATGAGCAGCCAATTCCTTGTCTAGCCGTACACATCCGTAGATGCTCGTAATCAAATTGTACTCATCCCGCATTCTAGGAGATAAGGGTGAGAGAGACTAATCGCGATGAGCAGCTGATTTCTTGATTAGCCGTACACATTCTTCAATGCTCGTAATCAAGTCGTACTCATACCATGCTAATGCAGGTAATAAATAATAAGTAATAAATCCTATTCCATGCACTACAAGGTTTATCCACAAAGCTTGTCTTTATTGTCGTACACAACTTGCATTTCGGTACAAAGCTGCTCGAATAAAGATCTGTTCACTTGGGGACTCCTACTGCAGGCACATGGAAAATATTCTATCTCTGGAGTGATCAAACTGCCAGAGTTTCCCTACTTTAAACCTAGGATGAGAAATAAGGGGAGTGCCACCTCTTATTTATAGATTTGGTGGCAGACCGCGATATCATGTACGCGACATCGTAAGGGATGGTGCGATATCGCAGTGGCCGCAATATCGCGTACGCAATATCGCAGCTTGTGCATATCGCGTCTTATCAAATATGAACCAATTGAGACCAAACATAAAAGATGCAAACCATGTTTTACAAGAACTCAGATTGAAAATGGTATCACATTGGAGAATCTAACAACTTTTTTTAAAATATATATATAGGATTAAAAAAAATCTTGGTAAAAAGTGCTCTATAAGAACATAAATTTAAAAATGCTATTATATTAGATAATCAAACACCTTTCTTAAAAGAACTAGATATGAGAAATCACAATAAATTATGTATAAATCATCATTTTTATTATATAAGATAATCAAACACCTTTCTTAAAAGAACTAGATATGAGAACTCACAATAAATTATGTATAAATCATTACTTTTATTGTTAAATTTTTCCATAAGTAAATTTTTTAAAAATTAGATGGAAAAGATTGCCATAAATCACCTATAAATTGTAATTTAAATAATTAAATTTTATAGTAAAATATTTTATAAAGCAATATTTTAAATTTCTAATTTTATGGATTATATGGAAGAATGTATAGCTTTTTGAAAAAAATCATGATAAATCACATACAAATCATCATTTAAATGGTTAAATTTTACAATAAAAGTTTTTTAAAAATAAATAAATAAAAACACCATAAATCTTATACAAATCATACTTTAAATCATGAAATTTTATAAAGTAAAAAATTTACCTAGATGTTTCTATTTGGATTTAAATTTTAGATTTGAGCAAAAGTTTCATGATAATTGTACCATCTATAATTTGTGTATTATTATTATTGGAAGATAAAATATAAGTTGCAATTGATTTCTCCAAGATCAGAGAGAATACATAAAATTACAATTAGTTGCAAGTTGAGATGTAATGCAGTTAATTTTAGGATGACAAAAGAATTACTAGTATGATACTTTAATATTGATTTAGAGAAAACTTTAAATACTTTAACATTATTTCACACCGAGTAACTGTTTTAACTGTGACCCATCCCTGCTCACACAGCTAAAAGCCAATGGATGTCAAACTGAAGTAGAAAATATGATGGCACAGGTGCACACCTTGTGAATTCACCAAATATTGTAGATGTACACTATGACACCGAATATCCCGCTCTGTATGGAAAATCCCAGTCCACGTGGAATATTGTGGATGCCTACAATGTGAATGCCTACCATGGCCATTTTTGCTATGAAAGGAAAACAGAGGAACCAAAATTTACTCCCTTCAACTTTCCTAATACATGGAATGTGGTTTCTATTTTCCATTATATCCACTTAAATCCAAAATTATGATGGTACAGGTGGATAACTTTGTGAATTCACCAAATCCTGTAGACCTACACCATGACACAGATAATACGGTGCTGCGTGGACTGCAAAGATCCTGGTCTGTATGGAATATTGTTGCTGCTTACAATGGACGTTTTTCTATAAAAGGGAAAACACATAAACCAAAATTTACTTCCCTCAACTTTTTTAATGCTTCGAATGTGGTTTCTATTTTCCATGAAGTCTACCTTAATCCAAAATTATTATGGTACAGGTGGATAACATTGTGAATTCACCAAATTCCGTATACCTGCATTGGAAACCAGGCTGTGCAAGGACTACATCATGAATCCAAAAATCTATGGACTGCATTATGAAACCAAAAATCTAGCCCCATGGGATATTGTTGCTGCGTACAATGAACATTTTGCTATGAAAGGGAATGTAAGAAAATTTAATGTAAAACATTAATCAAAACATGCATATAATCAAATTGCACAAATCACCAAAATGCAGAAATAAATATAAAATTCACCTTCAACCATTGATGCTCTCATTTGCACTATGTAAACATGTTTCAAAAAAGTGTTCTGAATTCTTTTATCACACTAACACTCAACAAAGATGGTGTATGTAAACTTTGAGTATTTGTGCTATGGATCAAAACTGCAACACTACCGTGAGTTTGATGTATTCTGGGACCATTTGTTCTTTCATCAAGAACATTTTATAGGCAAGAAAAAATACATTGCTAAAGATTAACTTCTAATTTAAATGGGAAATATGAGACCATTTTTGTGAAAACCATTACAATAAATTTAGTTGGCTTCAATTTTAAAATCATTAGTTTTGAGTGTTCCATAACATGTAAACAGTTATATTGAAACTTTCTGTAATGAGTAAATAGCTACATTGAAACTTTCTATAACATGTAAATGGTTACATTCTCCCACTTAGTTTCCATATTTAACCTAATATCTATCAAACCTAAATTTTAACAAATAAATACATGAATTATGGTGATAGTTCCTTTCAATGTAAGTATTATTTCTGTGTATTATAATGTATTATTTCTCAAATTTAATTTCTTATATGGTAACTAAATTTTATGAATAAATCCAATGTTCATTCTTGATTGTGTCATATATGAATTTTCTCTAATAACTATATGTGCAAATTGAATATGAGAAAACATCACAATTAAATAAGAGTTTCATTAATGCTGTAAAATTGTGCATACAAACAAATTACATTATAGAACCAAGTCCTATCTCAACTACATGATCCTTAAATGACTTCGATGACATTCCTTTTGTCAAAGAATTATCTATCATCAATTCAATACTTATATGCTCAATGACTACTTTTTTTTCCTTAATATGTTCCCTTATGGTTAAGTAGTTTATGTCTATGTGTTTACTTCAACTACCACTCTTATTATTCTTATCCATAGAGACAGTAGCTGAATTTTCACAAAATATTCTTAATAGCCTATATATAGAATCTATAATTCTGAAGCCTAACATGAAACTCTTTAACCATACACCATGTGAAGTAGCCTTAAAATAAGAAACGAAATCTACCTCCATTATGGAAGTAGCAACCAAAGTTTTTTTTCCACTCCTCCAAGACACAACTCCTCTAGCCAACATAAAAACATAACCAAATGTTAATTTCATTGAATCAACACAGCCACCAAAGTCTAAATCAGAGTATCCAATCACTTCCAGATTGTTAGTTCTTCTATACATAAGCATGTAATCTTTTGTACCTTGAAGGTATCTCGTTATCTTCTTTGTAGCCCTCTAATGGTTAATGTCTAGATTACTTTGATATCTATCCAACATTCCCATAGCAACTGCAATGTCAGGTATTGTGCAAACCTGTGCATACATTAGGCTTCCAATAGTTGAAGCATATGGAATGTTGCTCATCTACCTTTTCTCTAAATCATTCCTAGGGCACTAGTTCAAATTGAACTTGTCACCCTTTACAATGGATGTTATACTTGATAAACAATCTTTCATCCATAACCTCTCTAAAACTTTATTGATATAGGCTTCTTGCAATAGTCCTAGGATACATCTAGATCTATCCTTATGGATCTTAATGCCAATGACATAAGATGCCTCACCTGTATTCTTCATGTTGAAGTTCTTAGAGAGAAATTGTTTCACCTTGTATAGAAATCCATTATCATTGGTCACAAGAAGGATCTCATCCACATATAGGACAAGGAAACAAATTTTACTCCTAGTGACCTTCTAGTGTATACATTGATCCATGATGTTTTCTTTAAAACCAAATGAAGTGATGACATCATGAAACTTTAAATACCATTGACGAGAAGTTTGTTTCAATCCATATATGGATTTCTTGAGCTTGTATACCAATTGCTTGCCACCACTATAGGAAAATCCTTCAAGTTGTTTCATATAAACCTCTTCCTCTATATCACCATTAAGGAATGCCATTTTCACATCCATATAATGTACTTCGAAATCAAAATGGGCAACCAATGCCATAACCCTAGGAAGGGAGTCCTTCTTAGATACAGGAAAAAAGGTCTCTATGTAATCTATTCCCTCTATTTGAGTGAACCCTTTAGCAACAAGTCTTTCCTTATATCTTTCAATGCTACCTAAGGAGTATTTCTTTGTCTTGGAGACACATTTACATCCAATGGCTTTTACACCATTAGGTAACATGAAAAGATTCCAAACTTCATTAGATGATATAGATTTCATCCCATCTTTCATGGCATCATACCACAAGTTAGATTCCTTACAACTCATGGCTTGTCAAATTTTTTTTGGATCATTCTTGGCTCCTATGTTGTAGTTAGACACTTGTAGATACACTATATAGTCACTAGGAATCATTGATTACCTAACTTTAGTAGATCTCCTTAATGTTGTTTCATCATTCTCTTGAGGAGCATATTGTTCAATAGCCTATTCAACAAGTTCTAGTATCTATTATTCAGCTAGATCTATTGCTTCTTAATCAATACTCTATGGAACTTCAATAGTTGGTTGTTGTTCACCATGCATTTGTTCTCTAGGCGTGTTGTGTACAATAATCAGTCTATCACTTAAAGTAGAGAGTTGAGTGTATGCATGATCTTTCTCAAGAACGGTGTTCTAGGATCAATTGTTCCTACTAATAAAGTCATTCTCAAGAAATTTAGCATTCCTTGATTTCACAAACCTAGTAGTATATAATGGAAAATAAAATTTGTATTCCTTAGATCATTCGACATATCCAACAAAATACCCACTTAAGGTCCTTGGGTTTGGCTTCTTTTCTTGTGGATTATAAACTCTTAATTCAGATGGATATCCCCAAATGCATATATGTCACAAACTTGATTTCCAACCTTTCCATAATTCAAATGATGGTTTTGAGACAGCCTGGGTTAGAACTCAGTTTAATATATAGACATTCATTTAGAGAGCTTCAGTCCACAAGGACTTAGGAAGCTTGGAGATGCTAAGCATACTCCACACCATGTTCAACAATGTTTAGTTTCTTCTCTCTACCACACCATTCTAGTCTGGAGAACCAGGCATAGTATACTAGGCAACAATCCCATGCTCTTGAAGAAACTTAGCAAATGGACCAGATGCTTGTCCATCATTAATGTATCTACCATAGTATTCGCCACCTCTATTAGACCTCACTATCTTTATTTGCTTATTGCACTATTTCTCTACTTCAATTTTAAACACCTTAAAGGCATCTAAAGCTTCATTCTTGTATGAAGTAGGTACAGATACTTATATTGTGAGTAATCATCAATAAAACTAATGAAATACTTTTGATCATACACGTCCATATCTAGACTACAAATATCTATCTGTATGATCTCTAATATGTCTAAACTTCTCTTAGCACATTTCTTTGACATATTGACCTATTTTCTCTTTATGCAATCCACACAAGTGTCAAAGTTAGTAAAATCTAGAGTACTAAGTACTCTATTTACTAATCTCTTTATTCTCTCAATAGAGATATATCCTAATCTGTGATGCCACAACCTAGAGGATTCTTCATTCATAACACATCTCTTAATGTCAGCACTATCACGAACATGCATAGAAGTAGAAGAGGTTTCATTTTGTAAACTAATTTTGAAAAGACCATCTATCACTGTACCATTTCCAATAAGTTCAAATCTATAATATAAAATATATATAGTGTTTGAAAAATTAAAGTAAAATCCCAATGATATAAGCCTTGAAATAGAAATTCAATTCCTTAGAAAACTTAGAATATAAAATGTCTTTTCCAACTCTAAAACAAAACCACTACTTAAAACTAATTTGCATGTTCTAACTACCTCCACATGTGAGTGCATCTTGTTGCCTAAATAGATGCACAACTCACTTCCCACTTACTTCCTTAGGTTTTTCATCCTTTGCAAGGAATTAGTAACATGGATTGTAGAACTAGAGTCGATTCACCATATGTTATGGCCAACATCAACCATATTAGATTCAAAACCAACAAGTGAGAATTGAGGAATTTCACATTTAAAATTAGAGTAGTTCACAGGTCATATTACTACATAAATTAAAACATGCTTATGTCACTAAATTTGAGGTTAAAATACTATATGACATGTTTACCAATATAAATCATGCATAAAATATGAATCAAATGGCACAAAAATTTTCTGTGTGCTAAATTTTCAATTCAAACATATTCATATATCCTTATGATGAAACTATTAAATTATATTCCTTTTCTTAATCCTTGTGGGTAAATTAAGAAAAATAGTTTAATACATCATCCTAATTAATCATATTAAATATAATAAAAAATTTGGTGCAAAAGAAATCTATTATATTACATATGATTAATTACAATTTAATGTTTATTTACCATAGGTGATCCAAAACTCTTAATATATAATTTTGCACAATTAAAGATGTTGTGGCTACTCTCTAATTATACAAAATTATATAGATCACTAGTAATAATTTTTATGTAGAAAAACTATGCATATATTAATATGTCACTAAATATATACAAAAATATGCATGAAATTAATTACCAAATTCTACATTCCTATAAATCATGGAAAACCAAATTGAACCCATAACTAGGGAAAGAAATGTCAAAAACCTAGACCACAGAATGATACAATTAGTGAATTAAACATGACAAGGTCTAAAATACTATGAAAAGATAGAAAATGAATTTAGCACATTAGTCCACCATGTTTGACACCAACTATATAATTGTTCTTAGGAGCTTGAATAGTCACTTTCCACGCCCTATATATTTTCATGGTAAAATAGATAGAATCAATTATTATCCAGTTTAAGCAGTATACATGTCCTGCACATAATCAATACAATCTATCCTAAGATGAAAAGCAATTACAAGATATTGAATGATCATGCTAAAACAATTCATCACTATGGATTTAGCATAAAATCTTTCTTTTCTCTACTAAAAATAAAAAACATGCCTCAATTTCAAAGACTTATGTCAAGAAAATCTACCAAATAACTCCTAATGATTTCTAAAATAGATATAAATTCTGGATTAGGACATATGCAGGATTTGAAAGAAATGAGTGATTAAACATCTACTAAGCCCTCATCAGCAATTATAGTGCTACTTGATTCTGCTTCATAGAATTGAAGAACTCAACCCATGCTGAAATGAGCAAAGATAATAACAAGATGGTTTAATAGAGGTTGAAAGCAACATCCATTTTTGTTTTCTTGGGTGTTAAGCAAAATGGTGTGCATGGATTTGCAAACTAATTTAGAACTCATATTAGGGTGTCTCAGAGCAAAATATATTCATTTTTTAATACTTGCTTTGGGAAAATAGAAAATGGAAAAGTCATCACAAGCCAGACTTATGCTTAGCCTAGACTATTTCACATCATTGACAAAGTCTATTTTTCCCAGAGAAAATGAGAAAGGGAAAAATGGCCTAAAATGCATTTTAGCATGTTTCAAGCGTAATAGATACAAGTTCCATCCCCATCCCATGGAATACAAAATTTAGCTAGCTCAGCTTTTCATAGTTAATTAACCAATCAATTCATAAGTTAAAATGGATCTATTATATGTACAACATGTAAAGCAAAGCCAAAACCACACCCACCATTGTTTTGTTGATGCAAATCAACCTTTGCCAGTTTGGTCATAGATTAGAAAATTCTACAACGAAAATTCCAAAAGATGCATAGGCACACAATAGTGGCGCAAGAAGAAATCAAATATAGTTGGATGAATTACATTAACATATAAACAAATTATGGCAAATTATTCATTGAGGGAAATGAGGCGAGCTGAGTGAATCTTTCTAGCATCATTGAAAACTTTGTAAATAGAAACCTCATCCAAAAAAGTTCTAAGCATCAAGATAGAGACCTAACCAACTCTTATACCAAATGTAAGAAAATTTAACATAAAACATTAATTAAAACATGCATATAATTGAATTGCACAAATCACATAAATAGAAAAGTCACCTCTAGCCATTGATGCTCTCATTTAGACAACGTGAACGTGTTTTAGAGAATATTCTGAATTCTTCTATCATACAAATGCTCAATAATAATGGTGTATGCAGACTCTGAGTGTTTGTCATAGGGACCAAAACTATAACATTGCCATGAGTTTGATGTATTCCGGTGCTGTTTGCTCTTCCATCAAGAATATTTTATAGGCCAAAAAAAATACATTACCAAAGATTAACTTTTGGTTTAAATGGGAAATATGAGATCATTCTCGTGAAAAGCATTACAATAAATTTACTTGGTTTCAATTTTGAAACTATTAGTTTTTTATAACATGTAAATGGTTGAAACTTTCTATCATGCGTAAACAGTTATAGGGAAAACACTAAAACCAAAATTTACTACCCTCAACTTTTCTAATGCACAGAATGTGGTTTCTATTTTCCATGAAGTCCACTTCAATCTAAAATGATGATGGTATAGGTGAATAACTTTGTGAATTCACCAAATCTCATAGACCTATACCATGACACCGAAATTCCTACTCTACATGAATTGCACCATGAATCTTAGAATCCAATCTCTGTGCACTATTCTTGCTACGTATAATGAATGTTTTACTATTGATGAGTGGCGAGGTACCCCTACACTCCACCATAAGAATACGAGCGTACACACGCGATCCGGTCGAACTCCGCAGACTAAATGCCTTAACGCCACAAGAAACACTTGGGGTTAATCGTTCGTTGTCTTCCCAGGCTTGCTTGTATGTGTCATGGTGTATGGTTAAGCAAGTCTGAGGTATGTGATTTTTTTGGTATTTTTGGCTTATCTTCTATGCTAC
>MNCI01013469.1:560-120770 GCA_015680685.1 Gnetum montanum | reverse complement strand
CATCTGCACACACAACACCATCATATATTAGCAAGGGTAATTGAATCATTAAGTAAAGCATACCTCCCTTTGGTTTAGGTTCACTGGCTAAGGTGTGGTATGGCTGATACGGATCTGGGAAAATGTAGATGATGACTACCGAAGGTATAGGGGTTAGGAAGAAAAATGAAAAAATCCGGGGCTTAGGATAAAAAATCGAACAATCAGGCCCCGTAGCCCCATGACTAATCGCGAACCTTTGGTAGCGTTAGAATGGAAAGAAAAAAGGGATAGGAATGATAGGGAAAAGGGACAACTATGGCATCGAGAAAAAGGATGTCATGATGGAAATGAACAAAAATGTTAATTAATTACAAAACGTTAAGGAAAAGAAGTTAACTAATGTTCCCAAATAGGAATGTCAGTGGGTCCTCCCCAAAGCAGGCTCATGCCCTTAATGCCCTGACAATCCCACATTCAAAGAGTCTGTGGGCTCGGGGAATGTCCTTTGGAAACAAGAGTTAAAGTCTTAACCGGAAGAATTTACCAAAAAGAAAACAAAGCATCTACCAAAGTATATACAATGATACAACCGGCAATGAGGTGAAAAATGGAGAGAAGGATGGGAAGAAAGAGGAATGGAATGGAATTCCAAGAACAAGGTGGTGTACAGCCCCTTGTGCGTTTCATGATTACTGTGACTTGTCAAATCTCATTCCAACTCTAGCCCCAAACCAACCACTTCCAGTGACTTCGCATCAATGCAGTTGGTTAAATCATCCACTTGGGTAACAAGGATGCAACTTCGAGAAGCCGCCACCATTCCGACGAAACAACAGAGAGAATGGGAAGTGAGAAGGGCCTTAGTTAGAGGGAACACTTTGGTTCCATAACCAGTGCTTGTAGACCAAATTTATTCCGTCTAAGGGGTGTGCTTTGAATCCTCACTTTTAGCTTTTTAGCTTCTTATTTTCTTCTTTCATTTTTTTCCATTTTTTTTCTTCTTTTTCTTGTTTTGTGTTTTTATGCGTGGGGACCACACCATGCAAAGACTTCTTTATTTTTATTGTCTCAACTTCCAATTATTGGGTTACATTGGAACAGTAGGAAAACCCAAGAAGAAAACCTTCCAGCACCCAAGTGAATGACCAACACAAGAGCACCAAGTTCCCTTGAAGTCACACCCGTTTCAAATCCTTGAGTCCGTCCTTAGTTTGAGAAATGGCCAGTCACCTGTTCGTTAAAGTTCTTATTGGAAGGGAACTGTACATTTCCAAGCCAAGGGAAACCATAGACTTGATGGATGGATGGATGAAGTGATCTCATTGCCTGCCATATCAAAAGAACATACCTTAGTATCAACAATGTAACTTTAAGATAAAAATCAAACATTAGCAATTAATGAAAAACAGTTCATCCCATCGGCCCGAACACTTATTGGGTGACGAATTTACATGATGGATGCCACACACACACACACAATAAGATAGAAAAATATAGCGATGTTGTAAAACAAAAATGTGTAAAGCAAAAATTGAAAAAGAACTGAGGGCCCCTTATGACTAGCATAGGTGGCCATCTCCCCCATGACTGTTTTGTGAGGGAGAGTTCCGAAGTAGTGAGCGCCTATTTGAATTTCTAAGCAGTGCCCAACTTCTCCCAATTGATGACCTTAAGTTCAGGGGTGGAAGTTGGCGACGCTCACGTTCCAATGTGTCTATGCCACGGTTGTTGGCATGAGTTGCCTCAGTTCGTTCCATGCATATTTGTTTGCGCTTATGAGAAGCTGTCAACCACGGGGTGTCTACTACTTCTTGTGTGGTTGCTACATACATGCATCTTTGTGGCAATGGTTCCTGGGCACACCTGTGACATGGAGACATTTCCTCCGTGTCATCACCCGATGAATCACTGTATGTGATGCATGGAACTATCCTCTTCTCGATCTTTCGACATATGTTTATCTTGGAGATTTCCAAGGAAAGATCATGGATCCTAAGGCATGCATCTACTGTGCGTAGCCATGCCCTTCCCATTATAATTGGGAAGTCCCCTTCATTGTTGTTAACATCGATCACCAGGAAATCCACTGGGTAGGACCAACCACACACAGTGGTGATAACTTCCTCTACCAAACCCAAGGGAATAGTGATGGACTGGTCTGCCAGCTCTAGTTGGATGTTGCTCTTCTTAAGTTGGGGCATTCCAGGCGTGATACATCTTTCGTGAAATTAAGTTGACTCCGGAACCTGAGTCAAGAAGAGCTCGATGTGGTGCATTCCCAGCAATCTGCAAATGAATAAAGGGACTCCCAGGATCATTTAGTTACCTTGGAAGGTGGCCTACCTTGATCCAGTCAGTTACGGTATGTGTTAGCATAACCGTATGCGTTACATTCCCTTGGACTAAAGGGTGCTCCGAAGTGTTAGTAGTTAGAGGCCTATACATATACCCGTCCTCTTGTTGTTGCGAGAGCCTATCTGGGCTCCTAGTTCTGAAAAAGGGTCTCTTTTTTGTACAGTTATAGCTAGAACTAGTGTCCGGTTGGATATTTACACTCTAAATATTTACAGATCTCGCGGCGTGGCGTTGCTGCGGTAGGGTAGGTAATTCCCCTTGCATTGTTGGAGCAGGAGGTGTGATGGGAACTACTTGTGGAAAAGGTGTGGGTGGAGTTAGAGGATGGACAGAATGTGGAATGTCTCCCGGGGGAGAAGGGATCCTTCTGAAGTACTCCCGAGCATAGTAGTGACGGTGTGGAGTGTGACTCATAGCGTCACCTGGAGAAACTGGCTACTGCACATAATAACCATAAGGATCCAGCTGCTGGTAAGGGTATCAATGTGTCGGCTGTGGCATTCCCCATAACTGTGGGTATTGCCATTGCTGATGTTGTTCGATGGGCTGTGGAGGCGTTCCACTTGGATAATACGTCAAGGGTTGGTGAGACTGCCTTGGGTTACCTTGTGGATAAGGTAACCTTCTGGGTGTTTGCCGTTGATTAAGTCTTGGGTTTAATGCATACACCCCAGACTCCTGCAGATGTGAGATGATTGGACAACATCCCTTGGGATGGTCATAATAGCAGACCTCACATCCACCGTCATTGTCTGAATCAGAATTTTCAGCCTCATCGGAGTTAGATATTTTTCCCTTACCCTTGTTATGTGCAGGGTTAAAGTTTCTCCGCATGTTCTTCCTTTTATCACTACTTTGCTCATCCTTAGACTCTTTTATGATTTTCAAAACTGATTCTATCCGTGAGTCTAAGGAATCCCACATTTGGTCTACCTTGGCCGATACCTCCGTTGTTAACTTTGGATCGGTGTGGTTTTCCTGTTCACCAACTCTTCGAGTGGTGACTCATCCTCCTCATCACAGAATTTCACTCCCTTCTTGCGAAGGGAGGGATCGTGGTTGTATTCCTCCGCACTTTCTCTTTTTCGTCCCTCACCCTCTTCTTGTGCTACTTGTTCCAACAATACTTCAACTTCATGGGCTCTTAATCGGGAGAGTCTCCCTTAGGCGTAAGTCCCAAGAGTTCTTCTCGTTTCATTTTGTAGCCCATCCACGAGGTGGCGAAGTTGATCCTCTTTAGCGTACCCATGGCCCGGGCAACGATGTAGCAACGTGTAATAACGGGCCATAGCAACATCCAAGGATTCATAAGCTCCTTGTTTCCAGCCTTGGATCTGCTTACGCAAGTTAGACACTCTGGAGTACGTTTGATATTTGTTGTTGAAAAGTTCAAGCATCATACTCCACCTCCTGATGGTCTCCGGTTCTAAGGACCGGTACCAACTTTCTACTTCTTTAGTGAGTGTCCTTGGGAACAACTTGAGTTTCTGCCACTCTTTGTCATTGTTTTGCAAGGCACAGGCATTGTGGAATGCCTGTAAATGGTGTTGAGGATCAGCGTTGTATCCCCCTTCAAAACGTGGGATATTATTTATATCCAAACGCTTGATCCTACTGTCTTTTAAATGCCTTGTGGGAATCCTAACTGCCTCTCTAAGGTCAAGCATACTTCGGGTTGCGAATAGGGGTTCATCATGATCATCTCTTTCATGACGTATGTGATGTCTACGTTGTGGTTCCCTATTCTCCCTACGTCCTTGCCATTGTCCTAACTCCTCTCGACCTTCTTGTCAAGGCATTTCATCTTGTTTACCTTTACTCTCCGTGTTATGCTCATGGTGGCTGCGCCCAGATGTGGAAGGAGAGTGTGAATGATGTGATGAAGGGGAAGAAGAAGGGGATTCATCACCACGGTGATGTTTCTTACCTTCTCTTCGGCTGCTTCGGCCCCGATGGTTGTGACGATCAACGAGTCCAGCATTAGTGCGAGTGATTGTTCCTGCCGTGAACAGCTGGTGCTCACGGGGATTAGAGCCGGGAATATGTATCGTTGATCTAAGGCCTTGATGTCTAACCTCTTCACTAGAGTGAAGAGGAGGAACATCATTTGCTAAGAAACCCATAGTGAGGGGTTCCTCTTCTCCTATTTCACTGATGGCGTGGGGCGCCTTGCCCTTCAGTAGTGAATGTTGGCTCTCCTGCCTTGCATCTCGAATACGTTGGGCGTTTGTGGGACGATAATCCCTCATGTCATAATCATCCAAAACGTATTCCGCAATTAGTTCTTGTATGCCTGTCTGTGCTAAGGCACGAACAAGCATGGTAGGGCCAGCTCTATCTGGGGGTAACACGATGTTACCTTGCATGTCTCTCCACCGCAGTTGCTCATCTTGATGGAAAACAAAGGTAAAATCTAGCACATACTCATCGGGATGAGTATATGTGACCTTAGATTGTTGAGGACATGGTTGATCTCGGTTATGCGTATGATGCTGACTTTCTCCTGTATTGTCCTTAGGTGAGTTGATTTCGTGAGAAGAAGCCATTTCTACTGGTGTGCTAACTTCACCGTTATTTATTGTTCTTGATTAACTGATTAACCCTAAGGTTCGTTTTAAGCTCACAATGATGTGAGTGATATCCCTTATGTTAAACTCGCGTAAAAACACTTAGTCCCTGGCAACGGCGTCAATGATGAGTGGCGAGGTACCCCTACACTCCACCATACGAATACGAGCGTACACGCGCGATCCGGTCGAACTCCGCAGACTAAATGCCTTAACGCCACAAGAAACACTTGGGGTTAATCGTTCGTTGTCTTCCCAGGCTTGCTTGTATGTGTCACGGTGTATGGTTAAGCAAGTCTGAGGTATGTGATTTTTTTGGTATTTTCGGCTTATCTTCTATGCTACCAGGAGAAAGGGTTGAGAAAACTAAACTAACTCTAACTAAGATCTAAGTCTAAATTAACTAGCGTCAGCATCCGTTCCCACTTGCCGGACACACCCTGAACTATGCAACTGCAGCTTACCAAACGCTAATCGTTACTGGGATCGCCACACGTAACGCAAGTGCTCGAAGTGGTCGTACTGAGGCACCTATTTAGCCTACGTGTGATAAGCAGCCGATTCCTTAGCCAGCCGTACACACCCGTGGGTGCTCGTAACTAAGTCGTACTTATCACACGATCTAGCCTAGCAATGAGCAGCCGATTCCTCAACTAGCCGTACACATTAGACCCGGGAGTTACCAAGCGCAGAATCCTGGAATACGCTACTGGGTTACCAAGCATCCAATGCTCGTAATTGAGTCGTACTCATGCATTGCGTCAAGCAGTCGATTCCTTGACTAGCCGTACACGTCCGTAGACACTCGTAATCAAGTCGTACTTGAACGCACTAGGAAAGTAGGAAATAAAGCAATAAATGAAACCACGTGCTGCAAGGTTTATCCAAAAAAGTTCGTCTTTATTGCCATACACAACTTAGGTTCAGGTTACAAGCTGCTCGAATAAAGAGCCATTCACTCTAGGACTCCTACTGCGGGCACATGGGGAAAAATTCTAACTCTGGAGTGATCAATCTGCTAGAGCTTCGCTACACTAGCTAGGATTGTGAAATGAAGGAAGTGCCGCCTCTTATTTATAGAAATGGCGGCGGGACGCGATATCGCGGCCTAGTGCAAATCGCGTCTCATCAACTATGAAAGGAAAAACACAAAAATCAAAATTTACTCTCCTCAACTTTTCTAATGCATGGAATGTAGTTTCTATAACATGCGTTTATGCATTGAAGTGGCCTCCATATCCATTAATGCTTATACACATTGGCATAACACGTTTTTGCATTAGCGTTGGGGTGGCATCCACATTTGGATGGGGTTTTAGGTCTCTTATTTGTCAAATTTTCTCTCATGGTAACTGATTCCATGAGCTATAAATTCATTCTTGATGGGAGAACAAAGGCACCACGAGTCAACATAGGATTGCAGTTCAAGTCCCTTTCACAAATGCTTGGAGGTTGCATACATCATCGTTGCAGAGCACTAGTGTGAAAGAAAAATCTGAGCAAGATTAATTGAAGGCATCAATGGCTGGAGGTCAATTCCATTTGCTTCTACATTTTGTACTTTGATTACTTGTGCAATCCAATTTTTTTTTTGCACAATTATTTTCTTACATTTGGTATCGGAGCGTTAGATCTCTATTTTGATTCAGTCTTTGACAATGGTGAAATTATCTATATCGACTCTACACTAGAGTCTAGTTGTTGAATTCGAATTGGATTGAATTAAATTGAATTCTAAACTTGTCATCCACTTCACTAGCATGTGGGATATTTAAGTATGTATTTATGTTATGTTGCATGTATAGGAATCCATGAGCATTTAATGTTGAATGGCCTATGTTGCTATGCCCATTCTTCTTCTACTACAACAGTAGTGATAATGGTATGGCTACATTGGGCCTCCTCCTCAATTTGAATAAACAATTTTCATTACTGTGTAATGTCCATCCTCATGACAGACACTTATGATAAAAGCTTTTGCCACATCCTCAATATATTCATTGTATTACATGTTTCAAATTTAGCTAGCAAGAACTTATATCTTTTGTGTTTCTTTTCTTAAAAAAAAAATCAAGGTTTTAACCTGGTGTTTCCTTTTTTTCACCCATCATAGTCCAAAGGTATGAGGCTATGAAGTATTAGAAGTCAAAAGATAAATTTTCTAATGTCCTAAGCAAGTTAGTATACGCATCAAGTCATTTAATGTTTTTGATAAAATTATGTTTATACCATGTTGAATTTGGTAATTTATTAATTTTATGCATATTTTTGTATATGCATGCATCATTTTCTTCATATGAATTATAACTAATGATTTATATAATTTTCTATAATTAGAGAGTAGCACAACATTAATTATGCAAAATTATGTACTAAGAGCTATTGGAACACATATGGTAGACAACATTAAAAATTATGATTAATCATATGTAATATAATAAATTTTATCCCACAAGAATTTTTATGTATTTGATATGATTAATTAGGATGATATGTTAAATTATTAATCTTAATTTACCCACAAGGATTAAGAAAAGGAATATAATTTAATAGTTTCATCGTAAGGATATATGAATCTATTTGAATTAAAATTTAGCCTATAGGCAATTTTATGTCATTTGATTTATTTTTTTCATGATTTACATTGGTAAACATGTCTTATGGTATTTTAACCTCAAATTTAGTGACATAAGCATGTTTGATTATGCAATTATACAACCTATAAGCTACTTTGATTTTAAATGTGACATTTATAAATTAAAGGGTGATAATTATAAGGTGTGGAAGGAGAAAATTCTTCTTCATTTAGGTTGGATGGACATTGATTATATATCTGTAAGGATGAACCACTTGTCATTATAGCAATCAGCCATCTAGATGATATTGGTAATTATGAAAAATGGGAGCGATCTAATTAACTCTATGTCATGTTCATAAAAATCAAGATATGGGCTAGTATGCGTGGTTCACTAGAACAATATGACAATGTGCATGCTTTGTTAGAGACCATTCATGAAAAATTTTAATCATCATACAAGGCATTGGCCAACACCTTAATAATGAAGTTCTCATCCATGAAGCTCACTAAAACTCATGGTGTGTGTGAGCACATCATGCAAATAAGAGATATAGTGGTTCAACTCAAAACACTTGAGGTTGAGATGTTAAAATCTCTTTTTGTGTACTACATCTTAAACACATTCCCACGGAAATACAAACCCTTTAAGATTTTTTATAACGCACATAAGGACAAATGGTCAATCAATGAATTAATGACCATGTGTGTGCAAGAAGAGGGAAGACTTTCTATGGAAGCAAAAGAGAGTGTGCATCTGTCTACACAAGGAAAAAATAAAGATTAAGCCAAACGTAAGAAGAAGATCAACTTGCCTGCACAAGCTAATATTAAGAAGGAATCTAGATTATTTTTCTACAAAAAGAAAGGGCACATAAAGAAGGATTGTTCCAAACTATCCAAAATGGCTTGAAAAGAAAGGTACTCAACTCTCACTTGTTTGTTTTGAATCTAATATGGTTGATGCTGGACATGACACATGATGGATTGATTCTTGTTCTACAATCCATGTTACCAATTCCTTACAGGGGGTAAAAAATCTAAGGAAGCTAGTGGAAAGTGAGTGATGCATCTATTCAAGAAATAAGATGCGCTCATATGTGGAGGTAGTTAGAACATGCAAATTAGTTTTAAGTTGTGGTTTTATTTTAGAGTGATAAGAGGTGAGGTACCCCTATGCTCAACTATACAAATATGAGTGTTTCATGCATGATCCAATCGAATTCCAAGGACTAAGTGCCTATGCACCTTTGTAAAACAAGGATGGGTTGGTTGATCATTATCTTCCCAAGCTTACCTATATGTCACAATTGTATGGTTAAGTAAGCTTGAGGCATATGATTTTTATAGCTTTTATGTTTTTATGTCCTACTGCTAATAAGGGAGGAGAGAGAGATAAATAAGTGACTAATTTAACTTAACTACTGATTAACTAGGCTTTAACTAATCCTAACACCAGTATCCATTCTCACTTGTCATACATATCCTAAACTAATGCAACACTACTGGAATTACCAAATGCTAATTATTACTAGGTTACCAACTGTTACATGCATGCTCGAAGTGATTGTACTGAGTGTAATTTAACACTTTGCTTAATTGATCAAAATGAATTATTGTGCTAATAACAAAAATGTAAAGTGCATAAAATGAAATAGAATAAAATAAATGCATAAGAAAATAAAATAAAAGAAATGTGTAAGAAAACAAATCTCAAGTGCTGCAAGGATGAATCAAAGAGCTTGTCTTTATTGCCATAGACAAGGTGTGCTCAGGTACATAATGTTTGAATAAAGATCCATCCACATTTCGACCTCCTACTATGGGCACTTGGAAAATACTCTAATCTTCAAATAGACTATAAGAGTTTTACTACTTGACTACTATAAGAATTCTTCCCCAATTGTGTGCCTGAGCACTGTATTTATAGGCTTGGGAGCAACCACTCTAAGAATTAGAATAAACTACTAGAGTAACTACTCTAATAATTAGAATAAACTTCTAGAGTAACCGCTCTCATAACCCCACGAATGAATGCAAACTCGTCCTCAAGTTCCTTACAAAATATTAGGAAGGTATGGGATTATTGACTAATTGACAACTGACGATGGAATGGGATGATAGACTCAACATGCCCAGTGACGAATCAATAAGCATATTACAACATTGTAGTGAACACTCGTACATAAATGACATCCAAGCCTTTATTTGGTAGCATGTTGCTACCAATGCTAAGATTTCACCTTCCATTGTTTATCCATAGCCACGCCACCAAACTTGCTCCTTTCGTAAATGCTCCAGTTCTCGTCCATCCTGAGTGCTTCCTCCAAGCCCAGTCCATTGTTTGTATGATCTCCATCTACACACAATAAAATCACAAATGAGCAAGGATAGATAATCCACAATGCAATTGATACCTTGCCTTGATATGAAGTGCATTGGCTGAGTTGTGGTTATGGCAGAAACTGGTTCAGAGATTTATCATTGGCAACTACCCAAGGTGTAGGGGTTAGGCAATTAGTAAAATGGAAAAAATTGAAAAATTTGTGCCAAGGCCCCCACAACTAAGAACGAACCTCCAGTAGCTATAAGATGGAAAAATATGAGGAACAAGAAAGATGCGAAAAATAACAACGGCAACACCAATAAAATGGATGTCATGGTTGGGGATGAAACCAAAGATGATTAATTGCAAGAAATGTTTAAGGAAAAGAACTTAACAATTGCACCAAAAAGGAATTCCAGTGGGTCCTCCCCAAAGCAGGCTCATGCCCTTTATGCCTTGACAAACCCACAAACCAAAGAGTCCATAGGCTCTAGGAATGTCATTTGGAAGCAAGAGTTAAAAACTTACCCATAAGAATTCACCAAAGAAAAACAATGCATCAACCTAGAACAGACTAATGATAAAATTGGTAATGAGGTAGAAAATAGAAAGAAAGATGAAGAGGAGAGAAGGGAATGGAATCCCAAGAAAAAGGTTGTGTAAAGCCCCTTGTGTATTTCATGGTTAAGATAACTGAGTAGAACTCATCCCAAATCCAAACTCAAACCAGCCACATTTAGTGACCTTGCATCAATACACTTGGCCAATCCATCCTCTTGAAGCAATAAGAATGCTTCCAAAAAGAGTCAAAACTGTTCCAAGGAGAGCGAGATGGAGAAACAGGAAGCGCGAAAGGGTCTTAGTTAGAGGGAACCTTCAAGCATGGGTAACATGTCTTTCCAATTCCATAACCTGTACTTGTAGCCCATATTGCTTTATTATTTCTAAGGGGTGTGCTTTGAATTCTTACTTTTATTTCTTTTTTATTTTTTATTTTTTATTTTTATTTTTTGCATGAGAACCACATCATGCAAAGACTTATTTTTATTCACTCAGCTTCCTGATTTTTTAACAATGTCAGAATGGCAAAAAACCCAAGAAAAAACATCCAATCACCTAAGAGAATGGCCAGCACAAATGCACCGAATCCCCTTGAAGTCACACCCTTTTCATCGTTTGAGTCTTTACTTGGTTTGAAAAATACCCAGCCACCAATTCATTAACAGGTTTACTTAGAAAAAGGGAACTATACAGTTCCAATCCAAAGGAGACCATAGAGTTGTATGGATGAGTGGACAACATGGACTCATTGCCTGTTTTACCAAAAGAACCATACCTTAATATCAGCATCATAATTCAAAGGTAAAAATCAAACATTAGCAATCAATATGATATAATTTAATCCACCATCATAAGCTCTTATTAGATTATGAATAAAAGTAAATCAAGCAAACAAAGAAATAGTAAAAACATGAACGATGGTATAAAAAAAGTAAGAAAAGTTGAAAGAATGTGTAAAACAAAAAATGTGTAAAAAAAATTCAAAAAGAACTAAGGACCTAGAATGGTTAGCATAGGTGGCCATCTCCCCCACGACTAAGTTGGAAGGATGAGATTCGAAATAGTGAGCAAGGTTGTTCATCAAGAGAGGTAGCATGTGTATTGGCTGTCCTAAGCTCCTAGAAAGGTTTGGTTTATTGCACATTGACCAAAAGTTTCTTATCTAGGCTCTCAAGTTTGTATATTGTCATGGCCCCTGAAGGAAAAGTTGCATAAATAATATAAGGTTCTTCCCATAGTGTTTAAAATTTAGTACATTGTGGCACATGTGTGGGATTCTAATAGAGAACCTTATCTCCTGGCTGATATTTAACTTTCTTAATTCTTAGGTTATGATGTTGCTTATTGAAGGCCTTGCGCAATTCATTAGATGACAAGGTAGCTAATCGATTTTCATCTAGCAAGTTAAGGATTACTAACTGTTGTTTTTGTGCTAGATCGAGGTCAAGGTTGAGGTCACATGTTGTGGATAGTGTACGGAGCTAAGTTTGAATGGAAAGCATTGGTAATTTACTATACACTAACTCATAGGGAGAGCAGCTTGTAGGGAGTTTCCATGTGGAGCAGTATGCCCAAAGAGCATCATTCAGTTTAGTGTTGTAGTCTCACCTAAACTTGCTAATGGTTCTTGTCAATATCTTCGTAATCTCCTTGTTGGTGACTTCTACTTGACCATTCACTTGGGGGTGTTATGGTGTAGTTAATTTATGCTCAACCCCTAAGCGTTGCATTAATTTCCAAAAAGTTGCACTTTTGAAGTGTGTACCATTTTCTGAAATAAGTGCACGCAGCACACCAAACCTATTTATGATTTATTATTGAATAAATCATGCAGCTGTAGATGATGTACAATATTTAACAGTAGCTACTTCTACCCATTTTTTCAGGTAATCAATGACAATAATAATATAAGCTTTTCTATTGGACATTAGTGTAATCAGCCCCATAAAATCAATTCCCCAAATGTCGAAGGGTTCAAACAGTTGAATCCATTATTGTGGACCCTCCATTCTAGTAGTCATTCCCCCATCATGTTGACAGCACTAACAAGATTGGACGAAATGATGGATGTCCCGAAATAATGTAGGCCAATAATATCCTGCAAGCAAGATCTTGATGGTTGTTCGTCTCCCAGTGTAATGACCCCCACAAGGACCCTCATGATCATCTTGGAGAACTTGTAGTTGATCTATATCGAGAACACACTATCGAACCAAGCCATCGGGACACACTTTGTAAAGTTGCCCATTGATCTCCATAAAGTACTTGGCTTGGTGAAGAAACTATTGTTTCTTCTTAAGGGTTAGCTCTTGTGGTGTTTGTTGGGTGAGGAGATAGGTAAGAATACTACTATACTAGTTTTTCTCCATGGGTGATTGATTATTCACTACACCAGCAAAGAGGAATTCATCAGGGAAATGATTAAAAATTGGATAATCATCCTCTTTGTTGTCCCATTGCAACTGAGATAAATAATCAACAACTACATTCTTGGATTCAATCATCATTAAATTGAACTCTTTTAAGATTACAAGCCATCATATGATACAAGGGCTTACCATTGGCTTATTCATGAGGAACCGGATTGCACTATGATCTGTATGTATATATACTTTATATCCCAATACATAGTGTCTAAGCTTTTCTAGTGCAAACACTACAACCATTAATTATTTCTCTATGGTAGCGTAGTTAAGTTGTACACCAACGATACTTCTACTTGCACAGTGGATGTAATAAAGATGCTTCTGGTCATCTAACTATGTAAGTACGACTCCTAAAGTATAGTTGGACGTGTCAGTCATGATATGGAATGGTTTGGACTAGTCAAGAGCTTGTAGAATGGGTGTTTCTACTGGCTTCTATTTCAAAGTTTGGAAAGCTAATTCACATTCCCTAGTCCACTCAAAAGATATGTCCTTTTTCATTAATTCCACCAATGGTTTGGCAACCTTTGAAAAGTTCTCAATAAATCTCCTATAGTTTCGAATATGTCCAAGGAATGATCGAATATCTTTGATAGTTTCTAGTTGATGGGTAATTCCTTGGATAATTTTGATTTTCTTGAGGTCTACCTCTATCCCTGTGTGTGAGATTTTGTGCCCTAGTACTATGCCTTCTTAGACCATCAAATGGCTTTTCTACCAGTTGAACCTCAAATTGGTTTCTACACATATTTTTAACACTTGCTCCAACTAGTCCAAGGCTTGATCAAAGTTTGCTCCATAACTGGAGAAGTCGTCCATAAAGACCTCCATGCCATTCCCTGTCTGCTATTGGAATATGCTTAAAACTAGTCGTTGAAATGTTGCAAAGGCATTGCACAAGCCAAACGACATCTTTTTGTATGTGAACATTCCCCAAGGACTGGTGAATGTAGTCTTGGCTTGATCTTTTAGGGCTATTTTGATTTGGTTATATCTGTTATATCCATCTAGAAAACTGTAATAGCAATGCCCTACAATGGTGTCTAAAACTTGGTTGACAAATGGTAATGGAAAGTGATCTTTGAATGTTTCCATATTTAGTAGCCAACAATCTATGCACACCTTCCATTTGCTTCCCTTTTTAGGCACAATAACTAAGAGGCTAACCTATTCGCTATCAGCAATGGGGTATATGAACCCAGCCTTGAGAAGTTGTTCGATTTCTTCCTTAACTACTTGCTTCAGCTTAGGGTTCAATTGCCTATGCAGTTGTCTTCGAGGCTTCATGGAGGGGTTAGCATAAATTCTATGTTGGAATATCCTAGGATATATTCCAGTTAATTCAGGATATGACCAAGCGAAGGCTTCTAACCATTCAGCAATTCTTCTTTCTATTGAGGATAAATCTTAGCGTTGATAATTACTAGTTTTCCATTTTCAAGGAATGCATATTCCATACCAATGGGCAATGGTTTCTGCTTGAGGGGCTCCTTCTTAAATTTCTCAAGGATTTCCAACTTCCCCCAGTTGATATTTTCAAGGTTAAGACTTAGAAGTTAGCATTGGACTTGCTCCAATGTGTCTATGTTATCGATGTACGCATAAGTCAAACCCTCAGTTGGTTCCATGCATATGAGTGAACTGCTTTCTTGATTAACTATCAACCACAGGGTGTCTTCCTGTCATGTGGTTGTTGCATACAGGCATCTTTGTATGTTAATCACTTATGCACACTGATTGCATGTAGCCAATGCTAAACTTTGCACAAACCATGATCTCTGCACACAATTACACCCTATGTGACTGTATGCGATGCATGGAACTTTCTTCTTCTCAATCTTTCCAAATGTATTTTCTATTGATATTTCTAGGAAAAGATCATGGATTCCTAGGCGTGCATCAATGGTGCTTAGCCATGCTCTTCCCATTATGATTAGGAAGTCCCCCTTACTATTGTTTACCTAAATCACTAGGAAGTTAGCTAGGAATGACCACCCATAAATAGTGGTAACAATATCATCCACCAGTCCCAATGCGATAGTGATGGACTAGTCGGCCAACTCTAGATGGATGTTGCTCTTTTTCAATGGAGGCAGGTTCCAAGCCTTGTACATTTCTTGAGAAATCAAGTTGACACCAAAACTTGAATCCAAAAGAGCCTTGCATGATGCATTTCCAATGATTTGTAAGTATATCAGAGGATTCCCAAGATTAGCGAATTTCCTGGGAAGGTGGCCAGCTTTGATCCAATCAGTGACAACATGTGTTAGCACGACCGTATGCATTGAGTGCAGTGATTGGGTTGAAGGGGGCTCCAAATTTTTGATTGATATTAAGGCATCTAAGGAATCAAATACTTGTGATTAAAAGGCCTTGGTTGGACTGTTGGTTCTAAATAAATGTCTTTTCTTCATGTGGTTGTTGGAACCAACAGTAGGTTAAGAGTTAACAGCCCTCGTGGCATTACGTTGCTACGGCTGGGTAGGGATTTCACCTTGCATCGCGGGAGTAGGTGGTAGTGGAGTTATTGGTGGAAGAGATGTGGCTGAATGAGAAGGATGATATGCTTGCAAAATATCGCCTCTAGAAGGGGGAGTTCCATAATACTCGTAGGCGATAATAAGGTTGAGGAGTGACGTGACCAGTAGAGTCACATGGGGAGATTTGCTACTGCACATAATATCCATACGGGTCAGGTTGTTGGTAAGGATATTGTTGCCTTAGTGGTGGCATTCCCCATCACTGTGGGTGCTGCCACTATTGATATTACTCACTCAATTATGATGGAGTTCCACTGGGATAATATGTTAAGGGTTGGTGGTACTACCTTGGGTTACCTTGAGGATAAGGTAACCTTCAGGGTATTTTCCTTTTGTTTAATCATGGGTTGAGTGCATACACTTTAAACTTCTACAGATGTGAGATTATAGCGCAAGATCCCTTAGGATGGTCAATTGACATATCTCACATCCACTATCATTATCTGTTTTCGAATCCACAACCTCTTCATTGATGGCAACTTTGCCCTTACCCTTACTACGTGCATGTTCAACCTCTTTCTTTTTTCTTTTCTCACTACCTTGCTCTCTAGACTCCTCTACTATTCTAAGAATAGTTTGAAATCTATTGTCTAGGGAATTCCACAGTTGGTCTACCTTTGCCAAAAATTCTAATGTTATCTTTTGGATAGGAAAATTTTTCTTATTCACCATCTCTTCAAGTGGTGACTCTTCTTCATCCTCACAAAATTTTACTCCCCTCTTCCAAAGGGAAAGATCTCGGTTATACTCTTCTACACTTTCTCTCTTCCATAGCTCACCTTCTTCCTTAGCAACTTGCTCCAATAGTCTTTGAATTTGATGGGACCTAAGCTCGGATAGTCTCCCTTGGGCATAAGTCTCAAGGCTTCTTCTCATTTCATGCCTAAGCCCATCCACGAGATGGCACAGTTGATCCCTTTGCAAATAACCATGGCCAAGATAATGATGTAACAATGCATAGTATCAGCCCATGGCAGCATCAAAGGGTTCATATCCTCCTTGTTTCCAACCTTGGATTTGCTTTTGCAAGTTAGACACTTGGGAGTACATTTTGTACTTATCATTAAATAGTTCTAACATAGTACTCCACCTAAGAATGGATTCTGGTTCTAAAGATCAGTACCAGCTTCCTGCTTCTTTAACTAATATCTATGGAAACAACTTAAGTTTTTGTCATTAGTTCTCTATGTTCTATAAGGCACACGCATCATGGAATGCTTGTAAATGATTCTAAAGATCAGCATTATATCCTCCTTCAAATCGTGGGATGTTGTTCATATCTAATCTCTTGATCCTACTATCTTTCTGATGCCTTGTTATAATTCTAACAGCCTTAGTTATGTTCAATATACTTCAAGTAGCGAGGAGGGGTTCATCGTGATCGTTTCATCCATGGCATCTATGCTACCTACGTTGTTCCCTACTCTCCCTTCTTCTATGTCATGACTCTCTAGAGTGCCCTCATCCCCTTTCCTGGCTATTTCGTCTATGACTTCCACTTTGCCTACCTTTATCCCCATGGTCTTTTTCTTTATGACCACATCCAAATATTGACAGTGTCTGCTACCTTTTCTTTTGAAGTCTTAGCCCCAATCGCGATTGTGATTAGAATTTCCACCTTTATCATGAGTTCATGTCCCTTTTTCAAACCCTTTGTGCCCGTGGGTATCAGAACCTGGGTTATGAATAGTGGAATGAAGGTTCTGATACACAACCCCTTGGCCAAAGTCAAGGAAAGGAACATCATTGTATGGACGACTACCTAAGGTAGGTTCACCACCCTCATTTTTGCTTAAGACATGTGGGGCATCTTGGGACCACTTACCCTTCAAAGACTTATGATGTCTCTCCTATTGCAAGTCCCTTTGATGTTGTGCCTCTATGGGATGGTATTCTCTCGATTCATGGTATTACACAACGTATTCTGCATGTAAGTGTAGCATGCCAATTTGTGTTAGAGCATGAAGAAGCATGCTTGGGACTGAACAATAGGGAGGTAACACTATGTTACCTTCTAAGTCTCGCCAATGCAGTTGTTCGTCTTAATGGAGGATAAAGGTGAAGTCTAGTACATACTCATCAAGATGAATATATACCACTCAAACTTGTTGAGGGACTGGTGGATCAATGTCATGTGTATTACGCAGTCGACTATTTCCTATTTTAGACCTAGGTGGTGAGGTGCTTTCCTACGAAGAAGAAGACATACTTTTCTATTTAGTGTGCAATGTATTCTTGTTTATTATTTTCTCAACCAACCCTAAGGATTCGTTCCAACGATGTGAATGATTTCCTATGTTCTAGTTAGCGCACAAACAACTAAGTCCCTGGCAATGGTACCAATGATGAGTGGTGAGGTACCCTTATGTTCAACCATATGAATACAAGCATTTCACGCATGATCTAGTCAAATTCCAAGGACTAAGTGCCTCTGCACCTTTGTGAAACAAGGATGGGTTGGTTGATCGTTGTCTTCCCAAGCTTACCTGTATGTCACGATTGTATGGTTAAGTAAGCTTGAGGCATATGATTTTTATAGCTTTTATGTTTTTATGTCCTACTACTAATAAGGGAGGAGAGAGAGATAACTAATTGCCTAATTTAACTTAACTACTAATTAAGTAGGCTTTAACTAATTCTAACATTAATATCCATTCTCACTTTCTGTACACATCATAAACCAATGCAACACTACTGGGATTACCAAACGCTAATCGTTACTAGGTTACCAAGTGTTACATGCATGCTCGAAGTGATCGTACTAAGTGTAATTTAATGATTTGCTTAATTGATCAAAATGAATTACTGTGCTAATAACAGAAATGTAAAGTGCATAACATGAAATAAAATAAAATAAATGCATAAGAAAATAAAATAAAATAAATGTGTAAAAAAACAAATTTCAAGTGCTGCAAGGATAAATCAAAGAGCTTGTCTTTATTGCCATACACAAGGTGTGCTCAGGTACACAATGCTGAAATGAAGATCTATCCATACTTCGACCTCCAACTGTGGGCACTTGGAAAATACTCTAATCTTCAAACAGACTATAAAAGTTTTGCTACTTGATTGCTACAAATCTTCTTCCCCAATTGTGCACCTGGGCACTGTATTTATAAGCTTGGGAGCAACTACTCTAATAATTAGAGTAACCACTCTAATAATTAGAATAAACCACTTGAGCATCTTATGTCATTGGCATTCAAATCCATAAGGACAAATCTAGATGTATTCTGGGATTGTCACAGGAAACCTACATCAACATAGTTTTAGAGAGGTTTCACAAGAAAGATTGTTCACCATGTATAGCACCCATTGTCAATGGTGACAGGTTCAATTTGAACCAGTGCCCTAGGAATGATTTAGAGAAGAGTTAAATGAGCAGTGTTCCATATGCTTCAACTATTGGAAGTCTTATGTATGCTCAAGTCTGCTCAAGACCTGACATTGCATTTGTTGTGGGAATGTTGGGCATATATGAGAGTAATCTAGGTATTGACCATTAGAGGGCTGCAAAGAAAGTGATGAGGTACCTTCAAGGTACAAAATACTACATGCTTATGTATAAACAAATTGACTCCTTGGAGGTGACTAACTACTTTGATTTAGACTTTGCTAGCTGTGTTGATTCACGAAAATCCACATCTTGTTATATTTTTATGCTAGCTAGAGGGGCTATCTCCTAGAGGAATGAAAAGCAAACTTTGATTACTACTTCCACAATGGAGGTAGAGTTCATTTTTTGTTTTGAGGCTACTTCACATGGTGTATGGTTAAAGAGTTTCATAACAGGGCTTAGAATTGTGGATTCTATATCTAGGCCATTAAGAATATTTTGTGATAATTTAGCTACTATCTTTATGGCTAAGAATAATGAGTGGCAATCAAAGCAAACACATCAATATAAAGTACTTAGCCATAAGGGAATGCATTAAGAAAAAACAAACTGGTCATTGTGCATATAAGCACTAAATTAATGATAGTTGATCCTTTGACAAAGGAATGCCACTGAAATCATTTAAGGATCATGTAGTTTGAATGGAACCTGGTTTCATAATGTAATTTTTTGTATGTACAAATTACAGTCTTCATGAAACTCTTATTCAGTTGTGCTATTTTCTCATATGGTTTGCGTATATAATTATTAGAGAAAATACATATATGGTAGGGCCTTGAATGAACATTGGGTTTATTCATAAAGTTATATTACCATATATAAGGAATTACATTTAAGAGATAATGCATTGTAATACATGGAAGATAATATTCACATTAAGAGGAACTATCACCGTGATTTATGTATTTATTTCTTAAACTTTGGACTTGATTAAATATGAAGACAAAGTGAGAGATTGTAACACTCATTTATGTGTTGAAGTGGCCTCCATATCCGTTGATGCTTATACGTGTTAGCATAATACATTTTTGCATTGATGTTGGGGTGGTGTCCATAGTTGAATGGAGTTTTGGATCTCTTATTTTTAAAATTTTCTCTCATGGTAACCAATTCTGTGGCCTATAAATTCATTCTTGATAGGAGAACAAAGGCACCACAAATCAAAGCAGAATTGCACTTCAGGTCTCTTTCATAGATGTTTGGAGGTTGCATACACCATCGTTGCAAAGCGTTGATGTGAAAAAAGAATCTGAATAAGATTAATCAAAGACATCAATGGCTAGAGGTGAATTCCATTTGCTTCCACATTCTGTACTTTGATTACTTGTGCAATCTCGTTTTTCTGCACAATTATTTTCTTACCATTTCTATTTTCCATGAAATTAGCTTCAATCCAAAATTATGATGGTACATGTGAATAACCTTGTGAATTCACCAAATCCTATAGACCTACACCATGATATTGAAAATACCACCATGCTTGGACTCCTTCATGAATCTGAAAATCGGATTTGTGTGGAATATTATTGCCATGTACAATGGACACTTTACTATGAAAGGGAAAACACTAAGACCAAAATTTACTCCACTGAACTTTTCTATTGCATGAAATATGATTTCTATTTTCCATGAAGTCCACATCAATCCAAAATTATGATGGTAAAGGTGGATAACCTTGTGAATTCATCAAATCCCATAGACCTACACCATGACATCGAAAATCCCACTTTGCATCGACTGCATCATCCGAAAATCCTGATCCACGTGAAATATTGTTGCTTTGCTATGAAAGGAAAAGCACAGAAGCCAAAATTTCCTCCCTTCAACTTTGCTAATACATGAAATGTGGTTTCTATTTTTCATGAAGTCCACCTCAATCCAAAATTATGATGGCACAGATGGATAATCTTGTGAATTCACCAAATCCAGTAGACCTACACCATGACACTGAAAATCCTGTTCTGAATGGACTGCATCATGAATCCAAAAACCAAAAACCACGGTCCGCCTGAAATATTGTTACTGCTTACCATGAACGTTTTGTTATGAAAGTGAAAACACAGAAACCAAAATTTACTCCACTCAACTTTTCTCATGCGTGGAATGTGGTTTCTATTTTCCATAAAGTCCACTTCAATCCAAAATGTGGTTTCTATTTTCCAAGAAGTCCACTTCAATCCAAAATTAACGACTCTGACTCTTGCTGCAGACCGTAGTGCCAAATTTCACGTATTGTAGCGTGTCGTAACAAAATGTGAATTGAATTTATTCATTTGTAAATCTGTCCGTGTTGACGAGCTGTCCCGCTTTGGAAAAAACAAAAAGAAAAAGCAGTGCAGACATTATTGCTTTATAACTACGCTCATATTCTAAAGTCATGATGGTAAAATCCAAAGACCGTTACAAAGCACCTAAAGCACCTAAATTCCAGTCTGCCAAGAATTTTTTCCAGTATCTATAGACTTTGCAGACGCGCAATGAAATGATTGCTTTTTTCCAGTCTTGCATTCACACTTGCATTTAATTGTTGTTATTGTTTCATTTAATCTGGCTCACCCACATTCATCCTTGAATCTTGCCTTCGCTCTCAATACTTGGTTTCCAACGCATACATCTCTATCACAAGCCATTATATGTATGCATTATAATCAGTTATTTAGAAGCAGCAGAAATGCCAATCTCAGATCTTATGGCAAAGGCAGTGCAAGAGCAATACAAATTATTAGAACACGAATTAGCTCTTACCATCTCCTTATAGAGGTAAGGCTTTAGATCAGTTTACCAAAAGAAAAGCATACTTGTAAACTATGCAAATAAAGTATAGAAAATGAAGAGCATATCTTTTTATTTTGCCCATCTTTGGCTGACATTTAAATAAACTACAATATTAATTATTCATCCTATATGGTTGGTGCATTACATCAATGATGTTTTCAATTTTCTCCAAAAATAGGTTGAGGCTTTGTAAACATCTAATAATCCTTTGTGATTTTTTGAAATTAACAAAAATCTCCAATTCTAGAAAATTGTATTTATGTGCACCTTAACAATTGGCTTTCAATAGTATCTAGATATCCACCAAATTTGGATCGTTAGCATAATTCTATTAGAAAGAAGGGTACAAAATCGTGCATACAAGCAAAATGCATGAATGATTTTTTTATCATTTGAAGGCAGAAACCTTATAGCAATTTTTTATGATTTTTAGTAAAAAGTTACTTTCATTTTAAAATATCAAATGTTGATATTTGATGGGTGGATGTAATTGATTTTGGCCTAAATATCTTTTTAAATATATATATTTTTGAAATGAATGGTTAGGCAAACTATCCCAAAAAGATGTATTATAGCCCAATCCATTTATATAAGAAGGAACAAAATGAAGAAAAGGAGGAACAATGATGAAACCAATGCAAGCAAGTTTTGATGAATGAAGTATTAAATAAACAATTAAATGATTTGATGAATTCTAGAAATTTTCTAAAGTCTACAAATTAAATAATCAATTGTCATCATTCTCACAGCTTCTTCTTACCATTCTCTATCATAACTCTCATGATTCTCTCTACTCTCTACTCATATCAACATTCTCATTACCACTCACCATCATTAGTTTCCTTCTCTCATTATCCTCTCATTAGTTTCCTAAAATATCTCATGAACTCATTAATTTGTCAATATTAAGAGGGTGAAGAGTCACTTTTAAGAGGTACCTTTTCAAGCCAAAGTCAACCAATGACATGACATCCAATTAATTTAAAATTTTATAAATAGATAGAACCTTTCAAGAGCTTTCCAACAAGCCCAAGGTCAAGTCAAAATGCCTAGTAATGAAAAAGTTATAGCCTCTCAAAATTTGTAAAAAAATCAAAAAACGTCTATATAGAAATCTTGCATCTGCAAGATTTCTACAAGTCTCTCTTGATATCAAGAGATATATTTCAACTTTGAAGATATATTTCCAAAATTAGTATACATCTTTCTAAAGAGTAAGCAAATAATCAAGATCAACTTTTGTTACACTTAAAATCCAACAAAGTGGCATTGGAATACCAATTTTAATTTGGGACCAAATAATTAAAGAATTTGATGAATCAACGTTGGAAATAATCTTGATAAATAAATAATTTGATAAACCAACGTTGAAAAAATTCTTAATGATGAAGAATTCCAATAATAATGAAGAAAGTACCTCTTATACGCATAAAAGTGGGACTATTAAATAATTCATGCAACATGATAAAGATAATAATAAAAGAAGGGACTATTAAAAATTCATAAATCATTGAGAATTCCCTCCAAAATATATAAAGGAATATTTTTCAAAAACATTTATTGAACATGCAAAATATACTTCCATGATATCAAAAAAAGGATCTCTTTAAAAATTCATGAAGCATGAAGAAATTGCCTTCAATATGCATAAAGAAACATTTGTAACATCAAGCTGATTAACAAGATTGAATATTAGTTAAAGCATGAAGATCAATGATGATTACACTTCCGATTACCCCCTAATCAAGGGATTATTGGAAAGTAAAATGCATGGAAAGTGCATTAATGATTTTTGCTCATTCTAAGGAAAATGTTTTCTTTCTTAAAAATGATCTCAATTGGACTAGGAAGTTCAAAATTTTATTTTTTAAAAAAATCAAATATTATTATTTGATGAGAAAAAGTAATTGATTTTAGTCCCAAATATCTTTTAAAATTTCATATTTTGAAATGAATAAGGCAAACTTATCCCTAAAAGATGTATTATGTTCCCATTTGATTTATATAAGAGGTCATTTCTTCCATTTGTATGAGGAACAATATTGAAATCAATAGAGGGAAGTTTTGATGAATGAAGTATTGGATGGTTTCTTTGATGAGAAACAATTAGCTTATTTATGTATTTTAAAATTTTTGAAAATTAATAAATTAGATAATCAATTCTCATCAACTCACATCAATTCTTTTATCTGTCTCTATCTCATAAATCTCATTATTCTCTCTACTTTATTCACATGAACATTCTCATCATCGCTCACCATCAACAGATTCATTATCTTCTCATCAATTTTATTACATCTCTCATCAACTCATTAATTTATCAACATGAAGAAGATGAAGAGTCAATTTTAAGAAGTGTTTTTCCAAATTATATTTTACTAGTGATATGGCATCCAATTGATTTAAAATTTTACAGAGAATAGGTCTTTTTAAAGAGCTTTTCAACTAGCCTAAAATCAACCTCAAATTCTTAGTAATGAAGAAGTTAGGATCTTCTAAATTTTGAAGAAAAATTTAAAAAACACCTATATAGATGTCTTGCATCTTTAAGATGTCTCTCTTAATACCTAAACATGTCTTCTTAGAATTAATAGACATCTTTGAATTAAAAGTCGTATTTCCTAAAAGCAAGAAACCAATTAATATTAGCTTCCATTCTATTCAAAATCTAACAAAGTGGTATCAAATCACCAATTTCACTTCACGATCAATTAAAGAATTGGATTAGTTAAAGTTGGAAACAATCTTGATGATGAAAATTTTGATGAACCAAGGTTGAAAACAATCTTGATGATGATTAATTTCATGATATAATGTTGAAAATAATCTTGATGATGAAGAATTCCCGCAATCAAGAACTTGAATACCTAATGGAGGGTCTATCAAAAAATTCATGCAACATAAAGAAAATACCTCCATGATGACAAAAGCAAGGACTCTTAAAAATATTAGTTACAAAATGCATAAAGGAGAGTTTTAACAAAAAAAATCAATCAACAAGAAAATACCTTCATAATGTTAAAAGGAGGGTCGCTTTAAAAAAATTCATAAAGCATGAAGAAATTGCCTACCATAAGCACAAAGGAGGATTTGTAACATTAAGATGATTACCAAGAAGATTGGAAAATTGTTGAAGTATGAAGACAAACGACAATCATACTTCCCATTAACCTTTCAACAAGGGAATGTCGAAGAGTAGGATGCATAAAAAGTGCACTAATGATTTTTCTCATTATAAGAAAAAAATCTTAAGGTGGTTTTTTATGCTTTCTTATTAAAAAAGGTTGAAAATAATGTAAATTGGATTAAAAGTCCAAAGTTTTCTTTTATCAAAAAATCAAATATTAGTATTTGATGGGTGGATGTAATTGATTCTACCCTTAAATACCCTTTAAAATTCCATACTTTAAATTGAATGGGCAAGGCAAACTTGTTTTCAAAAGGTATATTATGGTCCCAATCCATTTCTATAAGGAGGAGGTTGATAAATTGTACTACATAAGGATCATATGAAGGGAAATAGATAAGTTATGGTCAAAATAGTTTCAGATAATTCTTTGGAACTTCATCATGATCAATGAATCTTAAAGTTATAAAATGTATATCTTTAATTTTGTTCTTTAAATTTCATGATCTTTTGGTTGTATTAGTTATTTCAAATAGTAATTGATGAACTTACAACATTTTCTTCTTCACAAGTACACTAACTCTAACAAGACTTTAATTTGATATTGAATGGCGCAACTTACTTTTACTTGACATGACTTAAATCTTTACAAATTCATAAGGATTGTTAATTGATAAACCTTACAAAAGAGTAATGTGACTTACAACTTGTTACTATATTAATAATATAACTTAAGTTACATTCATCAAGTATGAATTACTCTAACAGCAGCTATTTCTTCTATTTATAAACGGAGGATCAAATTGAGGAAAAGAAAAGCATAAGCAAATTAAGCAAAAGAAGTAACAACTTTCATGAACTCATTAATTTACCAATATTAAGAAGGTCAAGAGTTATTTTTAAGAGGCATTTTTTCAAGCATTATCTAACCAATGAAATGACATCAAATTAATTTGAGGTTTTACAAATAGATAGATCTTTTTAAATGGTTTCCAACAAGCCCAAGAATAACTCAAAACTTTGAGTAATGAAAAAGTTACAACCTCCTAAATTTTAAAGAAAAATTAGAAGACATCTATATAAACATCTTGTATCTTCAAGACATCTCTCCCAATATCAAAAGATGTCTTTAAACTCTAAAAATGTCTTTCTAGAATTAGTAGATGTCTTTGAAACATCTTTCCTAAGAAAAAGAAAATAATCAAGATCAGCTTCTATTGCACTTAAAACCCCACAAATTCAAAATTTTAGCCTTTAACTCCTATACAATAATCTCACTGACTAGCATATTCTAATGGTTAATAACATCTACTGCCTTATTATAATTATCTTTCATCAATAACTCTTCCACTTATCTCATTAACAAGTTTGGTGATAATCCTTCTTGCAATCATCTATTGTTATATGTTCCAACTGCAACAACTACTTCTAATCTTATGGCTATGTCTATTCAACTTTCAGATTTGAACTCAATGTCACTGAAATAGCATAGGCCTCCTATGATTGATAGTTTGAACCATCTTTTATCTTTTTACCACATAAGTCATTTTCATTAATGGTGGTTGATTGATTACCATCTCCTTAGACTTGTCACTATGTAAGTGAAAACTCAATTTATCCTTCCTCACAGTGACAATGTTACAAGATGAATCAATAATGGCATGTTGATAATATTGCCATCGTTTGACTAAAATGATATGGTACAAATCCATGGGAATGATACCACAACAAGAAAAATCAAAAAAATTTCCCACTCAAAAAGTAACAAGATATTATTGTATCATTTAATGATTAATACTTTGATCCAACCAACTAGTTATATATAGTTTTGAATATGAATGGATAGATAACTATAGTTTCTCAACTATAAATCTAGAAACTAGATTATCCAAAGTAGTATTATCAACAATAGGTTGCATTATTTTTATTATTGCACCTAATCTAAACTATTATAAAACCCCTCCTCTTATCCAAATTTGATTTTGAAGCGACTTTCATGATAATAGATTTTAACATCATCTATGAATAAATCTATGTGGTTGTATCTTCTTTTCATTAATCCTTCACTAATGCCTTTACTCATAAGCAACTTGCCACATCATTTAGTTGGTTGGTAGTTGGTGGTGAAGTGTGATAAGTTTAAGCCCTAGTCCTTCCTACACAATTTATAGATTTTTAGTCAATCTCTTTAAAGTGATAACATGAGTTAGAAAACTACAAATTGCCTTATGCATTGCTTTTGTTACTACCATGATTAACATAACTATATGCTCCTCTCTCATCATTGAAACCATAGTCAACTCTTCTATAGTTGATATGTGAAAAGCATTCTTCTTGTTGGGCTTTTATTCTTTCACCATGTGGTGATGCTTTATCATGGTTGGTGGATACTCTACTTCCCCCTAACTACCTTTTCTTACTTAGAATTACTTTGCTTCTTTTTTTTTTCTTTTTTTCTCTACTTTCAATGCCAACTAATATACCTCCTCCATGTTTATTTTTTAAATGTAAGAAGATTCAAAAGAACTTTTTTATTTTGTAGAGTTTTAATAGCCCAATCTATTGGATGATGTGAGAGTGGCCCAACTGAGAAAATCAACATTTTTTTTTAATTTTGTATTTTTGATATCTTTGTGGTCTATATGAGTTTTGGACTAATCTTAGGCTTGTTGGAAAGCTCGTTCTATAATCTATATGCCTCCAAAATTTGGAATTGATTTGAGTTAATTTGATGGTTGAACTTTGTTACACAAGAATGTTTCCTAATGTGATTATTCAATTTTTTTAATTAATGAATTGGTAAATACAATGAATTGATGAGGAATGATGAAAGTTATTATAGTAGAAAATTTGGTAACATAATCTATCTTATTATTTTAGCATCAATTTTCCTCAATATCATTAATGCCATCTCTTACAGACATGATTTGCCCAAATATTTATAGCCAAATGATGGGGCCATAATAGAATAACAAGGCTATTTTTAAAAAAATTAGGCTAAAAATTCAAGAGACACCAAAGACTGGGGCCATTCTCTAATTACATTTTCCCATCAATCTTTTTCTTTAAATAAATAATAAAAATTCCTATCTTATCTTTTATAGCAAAAGATCTCAAATAGACTTTACAAGGCTTTGGTCCCTATTTTACAAAAGAGCTAATTTGGATTGACTTGATCTTTGACTTTGCTTGAAGTTTAAACTTTACCTTCATTCTTTCACTTCTTTTTTTTGCATTTCTATGTGTAAATATGACCTTTTATTACTTTGAATTTATACTTATTAAATTCACTTTTTGTATATCTTGAAATCCACATCTTGGGCAAGTAAAATGAATGTAGTCTAAGTTACCAAAGTGCATACTAGAACCAACAGTCCCTCTTTTAGGATGCACTTTGGAGTTGTTTTGGATTATTCTTAAGTAGTCAAACTTCTATATTGTTGGAAATTTATTCAATGTTTTTTATTATAGTTTTTCTTAATTAAGCTTCTCTTTGTTGATTTTGTGATTCAATGATTGATTCTTATATTAGATTGTCTTCTACCTATTTTGACTATTTTGGAGTAATGATGGTAGGCTCTTTTTATTTTGTAAAATCTAATTTTGTTGAGTAGACCTCCTTCTATTCTTCTTTCAATTCTTTCATTTTTGATTTTGTGGTGGTAAGAGCTTGCTTTTCTTCTTTGAATAAATTGTGTAGCCAATGTTCTAGGTCTTTTATTTCTTCAATCTTATTTTCATTCTTTAAAAGTACCTTTTGATTTTTCATATTTTCTAATTTCTCTATTCTTGGTACTAACTCTAAGTAGTAGATCTAATTGTGAAGCTTTTCAAACTATACTTTTGTATTATTTTGATTGAAAATAATGCAAAAGTCCTTCTAGAACACTAGACTATAATCATCATATGTTAATTGACTTATTGATAGTAATGATTTTTGGACATCAAACATATAATAGACATCATTGATTTCAAATTTATTTCCATGTTCCAGTTTGATAATAGTGTTTCCAACTCCTGATACCTCTTGATGGGACGCAATATCGCATGGATGCGATATCGCGGCGGTCATGATATCACAGCCATCGCGATATCGCATCCCTCGTGATATCGCGTCTTCCCCTGCGATATCGCATACACGATATTGCGGTGCGCCGTCATATCTATAAATAAGAGGCGACTCTCCCTTGTTTATCATCTTAGGCTTAGACCATAGCAAAACTCTGGCAAATTGATCACTCCAGAGATAGAATATTTTCCATGTGCCCGTAGAAGGAGTCCTAAAGTGAACGAATCTTTATTCAAGCAAACATTGTACCTGAACACAAGTTTGTGTACAGTAATAAAGGCGAGCTTCTTGAATAAACCTTGCAGTGCATGGAATAGGCTAATTAGGATTTTATTTACTGTTATTTATTATTTGTCATTTAATGCTTTATTAGTTATTAAATCTTTTTCAACCCTTCTCTCCTAGTTAAGTGCCTCAGTACGACCGCTTCGAGCATGTGCATTACGCGTGGTGATCCCAGCAACGACTAGCGTTTGGTAGCCACGGTTGCATTCGTTCAGGGTGTGAATGGTAAGTGGGAACAGATGCTAACGCCAAGTTAATTTAGACTTAGTTAGTTAGTTAGAGTTAGGAATTAGTCTCTTCACCCTTCAACTCAATAGCATAGGAGATAAAACATAAAAAGATATAAAAAATCATATACCTCAGACTTACTTAACCATACACCATGACAAATACAAGTCTGGGAAGACAACGAATAATTAACCTTAAGTGTTCCATGAGGCATGTCGGCACTTAGTCTGCGGAGTTCGACTGGATCGCGCGTGTTACGCCATATTCGTATGGTTGAGTGTAGGGGTACCTCGCCACTCATCACCTCCAATTTTCTTCCATCTTCAAGCTAAAATTTGCCAATGTTATTTGTAAACTTGAGTTCATTAAAGTCATATGTCCTTGATGCTATATGATTAGTATAACCACTTTCTAATAGCCACAAGTAGCCACAAGTTTGAAGGGATTCTCTTATTTTGATTATAGAGAGCAAAATGAGTTGGCATTTGTTTATCTTGAAGAATAGTGTTAGCCCTTTATTTTTAAAACCTTATATTTTCTTTTCACTTCTTCAATTTGATGGTGCTCTCGTTTGTTTTATAACTTCTTGTTTTGGTTTTCTCTAGTTTCCTCTCTTGACCTTTTGTAATTTCTTTCTCTAGTTTACTCTTCTTGACCTTATGTAGTTTCTAATTTTTCTTCACATTAATTTGTACCATCCTTATATTTATAGTTTTCTTGGATGAATTACTACATTTCCTTGCTAGTCTTCAATTTTGAAGTTACATTTCTAATTCTTCTACACATTAAATTGCATATAATGCCTTTTTTCAATTCTTTTTTTTAATTATTTTTTGAAATTTTTTTCTTAAATTTTGGTTCATTGCTTTAGGAATTTCACTACCTTTGTCCACAATCCTCTAAACATCATTGTGATATAATAGTTCCTATATCAAATTTTGCTATAATCTTAAATTTTGAGTATCATCATAAATTATTAAACATGTTGGAAATTTCTTACTTGAATCTCTCATGACTTCATCCTTTGCTATGATACAATTTTAGATTTTTATGTAAGAAAATTTGAAATAATTTTTTGTTTTACAAATTTTTGCCAATCTAATCTATCCAATGATGTAGGTGGCCTAATTGAGAAAAAGTGATCTTTTTTTAATTTTGTAGTTGCAATATCTTCATGATCCAAATGAGTTTTGGAATGATCTTAGGCTTGTTTGAAAGCTCGTTCTCCTATCCATAAGCCTGCAAAATTTGGAATTAATCTAAGTTGATTTGATGGTTAAAATTCATTACATAAAAGTGGCTTAGAACATGATTATTCAGTTTCTTGGATTAATGAATTAGAGGATATGATAAATTGTTGATGGATGATGAAAATTATTAGAGTGAAAAATTTCGTAATATAATCTATCTTATTATTGTAGCATCAATTTTTCTCAATGCAATCAATGTCATCTCTTACAAACATGATCTACCTACATATTTATAGCCAAATGATGGAGCCATAATAGAATATGATGGAACAAAGCTATTTTATGGAAAATTGGACTGAAAATTTAAGAGACATGAGAGAATAGAACCATGCTTTAATTACATATACTCATCAATCTTTTTCCAAAAATGAAAATAATGAAACTTTCAATCATACCTTGTATGGCAAATGATTCAAAATAGACTTTACATGGCTTTGGTCCCTATGTTATAAAAGAGTTAATTTTGCTTAATTTAATCTTTGACTTTTCTTGAAGTTTGAACTTTGTCTTTATGCTTTCACTTATTTTAGTTGTATTTCTATATGTAAATATGACCATCTATCACTTTAAATTTGGGGTTATTGAATTCATCTTTTTCTCTATCCTAAAATCCACAACTTGGACAAGTAGAGTGAATGAAGTGTGAGCTGCCAAAATTGATACTAGAACCAACATTTCATACTTACTAGATTTACCATAGTCATCTCGTTTTGGATAGTCATTCAAAGACCACCAATGTATTAGGAAAACTTCTCTTTGGTTTCCTCTTTCACCTCTGATGAGATGCGATATCGCGTCATCCCCTACGATATCGCGTATGCGATATCGTGGTCCGTCACCAAATCTATAAATAAGAGGCAGCACTCCCCTCATTTCTCATCCTTGGCTTAAAGTAGGGAAACTCTGGCAGTTTGATCACTCCAAAGATAGAATATTTTCCATGTGCCTACAGTAGGAGTCCCCAAGTGAACGGATCTTTATTCGAGCAGCTTTGTACCTGAACGCAAGTTGTGTACGACAATAAAGAAAAGCTTTGTGGATAAACCTTGCAATCCATGGAATAGGTTTATTACATGTTATTTCTTACCTGTTATTTATTACCTGCATTAGTGCGGCATGAGTACAACTTGATTATGAGCATTGACGAATGTGTACGGCTAATCAAGGAATCAGCTACTCATCACGATTAGTCTCTCTCACCCTCAACTACTAGAATGTGGGATGAGTACGACTTGATTACGAACATTTACGGATGTGTACGGCTAGTCAAGGAATCGGCTGCTCATCACGTTTAGGCTAGTTAAGTGCCTCAGTACAACCACTTCGAGCACGTGTGTTACGTGTGGTGATCCCAGTAACAATTAGCGTTTGGTAGCCACAGTTGCATAGTTCAAGGTGTGTACGGTAAGTGGGAATGGATGCTAACGCTAGTTAATTTAGACTTAGGTCCTTAGTTAGAGTTAGTTAGTTCTCTCAACCCTTCACCCTTTAGCATAGGAGAAAAACCATAAAACACCATAAAAATCATATACCTCGGACTTACTTAACCATACACCGTGACAACTACAAGTCTGGGAAGACAACGAATGATTAACCCCAAGTGTTCCATGGGGCGTTTAGGCATTTAATCTGCAGAGTTCGACCGGATCACGCGTGCTACGCTTGTTTCGTATGGTTGAGTGTAGGGGTACCTCGCCACTCATCATTAGCGCCGTTGCCGGGGACTAAGTGTTTGTGCGCTGAATTGAACATAAGGGATATCACTCACATCATTGTGAGCCTTAACGAACCTTTGGATTAATCAAAAGAAAAAATTTCATAACGGTGAATTAGCACATCGATAAAAATGCCTTCTTCTCATAAGAGCAACTCACCACCTAAGGATCACACACGAGACAGTCAGCAAGATAAAACACATAACCAAAATCAGCCAAGTCCTAAACAATATAAGATGACATATACTCATCCCGATGAGTATATTCCTAATTTTACTTTTATTCTCCATCAGGACGAGCAACTGCAATGGAGAGATTTGCAAGGTAACATTGTGTTACCCCTAGATCAATCAATCTCTCACATGCTTTTCCGTGCCTTGGCATAAATAGGCATGACTGAACTATACGCTGAATACATTGCAGAAGATTTTGACATGAAGGATTATTATCCCATAGATGCCCAACATATGAGAGACTTAAGGAAGCAGAGTCAACATACTTTTCTGAAGGGCAAAGCCCTGCACGTCCTTAGCGAAATAGGAGATGAGGAACCACTTATCACGGGTTCTTTAGCAAAAGATGTTCCCCCTCCTAATGATGATGAGGAGGTTTGGTATCAGAACCTACGATCAACAATACATATCCCTGGTTTTGATGCCTGTGAACACCAACTGTTCATAGAGGGAACAATCAATTATGCTAAGGATGGGCACTTAGATCGTCACCACGATCGAGGCCGTAACAGCTGAAGAGAAGGCAAGAAACATTGTCATGGCGATGGTTCCCCTTCTTCTTTCCCTTCTTCACATCACTCACCCTCTCCTTCCACATCTAGGCGCAGCCACCATGAACATAAAGGTGAGGATAAAGGTAAGAAGGACGAAAGACCTCGACAGAAAAGTCAAGAGAGAGGACAAGGGCAAGGACGTAGGGAGAGTAGGGAACAATGCAGACATCACAGGCGTCATGAAAGAGATGATCATGACGAGCCCCTACTCGCAACCTGAAGTATGCTTGACATAATGGAGGTAGTTAGGATTCCCACAAGGCATTTAAAAGATAGTTGAATCAAATGATTAGACATGAACAATATCCCACGATTTGAAGGAGGATACAATGCTAATCCGCAAAATCATTTACGGGCATTCCACAATGCCTGTGCCTTGTAGAATATAGAAAATGAGTGGCAAAAACTTAAGTTGTTCCCAAGGATACTCACCAAAGAAGCAGAGAGCTGGTACCAGTCCTTAGAATCGGAAACCATCAGGAGGTGGAGTACGATGCTAAAACTGTTCAATGAAAAGTATCAAACGTACTCCAGAGTGTCCAATTTGCGTAAGCAGATCCAAGGCTAGAAGCAAGGTACATATGAACCCTTGGATGCTGCCATGGCCCTCTATTACACATTGTTACATCGAAGCTCGGGCCATGGGTACGCTCAGCGGGATCAACTTCGCTACATCGTGGATGGGCTAAGGCATGAAACTAGAAGAACCCTTGGAACTTACGCCCAAGGGAGACTCTCACAACTTAAAGCCCATGAAGTACATAGCTTGTTGGAGCAAGTAGCAAAAGAAGAAGGTGAGCTACGCAAAAGGGAAAGTGCGGAAGAGTATAACCGTGATCCCTCTCTCCAAAAGAAGGGAGTGAAATTTTGTGATGAAGAGGATGAGTCACCAATCGAAGAGTTGGTGAACAGAAAGACCTTGCTGCTTCAAAAACTCACAACAGAAATAGCGGCTAAGGTAGATGATGTATGGAGTTCCTTAGACTCTAAAATTAAAAATATCTTAAAAATTGTAGAAGAGTCTAAGGTAGAACAAAGTAGTGACAAAGGTAAGAAAAAGTGGAGAGATTTAGGCCCTGCGCATAACAAGGGTAAGGGGAAAATCACTAACTCCGATGTGGTTGTGGAATCAGACACAAACGATGACGATGGATGTGAGATCTACCACTATGACCATTCTAAGGGATGTTGCCCTATCATCTCACATCTACAGGATTCTAGGGTGTATGCGCTTAATCCAAGACTCAACCAATAGCAAACACCCCGAAGGTTACCTTATCCACAAGGTAATCCAAGGCAGTTCCACCAACCACTAATGTATTATCCAAGTGGAACTCCCCCACAACCCATCAGATAGCATCAGCAATGGCAATACCCACAGTCATGGGGGATGCCATCGCTGAAACATCAATACCCTTACTGGCAACCTGACCCTTATGGATATTATGTGCAGCAGCCAATTTCTCCAAGTGACTCTATGAGTCACTCAACCCCCAACCATCACTACCAAGTTCGTGAGTACTTTAAAAGGACTCCTTCCCCTTCGGGACACACTCCATACTCACACCATCCTCCTAATCCATCCGCACCTCTTCCACCAGTAGTAGTTTCTGTAACACCTCCTGCTCCAACAATGCAAGGGAAACTTCCTCCTCAACTGTAGCAACGTCATGCTGCGAGAGCTATAAATATCCAACCTGTTGCTGGTTCTGACAACTATAAAAAAAGAAGACCTTACTTTAGAGCCAAAAGCCTAGACAAACTCTCGCAACAACAAACAGTTGAACCCATGTACACTTCTCCACCATCTAACACTTCGGAGCACCCTTCAGTTCAACAAAGCGTAACGCATACGATTATGTTAACGCATACCATAACTGACTAGATCAAGGTAGGCCACATTCCTAGAAAACTAACTAACCCTGGGAGTCCCTTAATTTATTTACAGATCGCCAAAAATGAACCACATAGGGCTCTTCTTCACTTAGGTTCAGGAGTTAACTTAATTTTATGAGAGATGTATCACGCTTAGAACCTGCCCCAACTTAAGAAGAGAAACATTCAACTAGAGCTGGTAGACCAGTCCATCACCATTCCCTTGGGATTGGTGGAGGACATCATCACCACTGTGTGTGGTTGGTCTTACCCAGCTAATTTCCTAGTGATTGAAGTCAACAACAACGAAGGGGACTTCCCAATTATAATGGGAAGGACTTGGCTTAATACAGTAGATGCATGCCTTAGGATCCGCAATCTTTCCTTGGAAATCTCTAAGATAAACATTTGTGGAAAGATCAAGAAAAGGAAAGTTCCATGCATCACATACAGTGATTCATCGGGTGATGACATGGAGGAAATGCCTCCATGTGACAGGTGTGCTCTTGAAACTTTGAAACAAAGATGCTTATATGTAGCAACCACACAACCAATAGTAGACACCCCGTGGTTGACAGCTACTTGAAGGAGTAACCAAATATGCATGGAACGAACTAAGGAAACCGACACCCATAACAAAAGCATATATACATTGGAATATGAGTGTCGCCAACTTCCACCCCTTAATCTAAGATCATCAATTGGGAGAAGTTGGATACTTCTTAGAAATTCAAACATACGTTCATTATTTCAGATCTCTCCCTTACAACTCAGTCATGGGGGAGATAGCCACTTATGCTAACCATATGGGGCCCTCAGTTCTTTTAAGTTTTTGTTTTACACATTTTTGTTTTACACGTTTTTGTTTTACATGTTTTTGTCTTACACATTTTTGTTTTACAAATTTCTTTAACTTTTCTAAGTTTTTTTTTACAACTTTCTTTAACTTATCTAGTTTTTTTTTTACAACATCATTATACTTTTTCCATTTTTTGTATGTGTGCATGTGATTACTAATGTTTGGTTTTTACCTTTAAGTCACAATGTTGATACTAAGGTATGTTTCTTTTGATATGGCAAGTAATGAGATCACTTCATCCATCCATCCACCAATTTCTATGGTTTCTCTCAGCTTGGAAATGTACAGTCCCCTTCTAATAAGAACTTAAACGAATCAGTAACCGAGCATTTCTCAAACTAAGGAAAGACTCAAGGATTGCAATGGGTGTGACTTCAAAGGAACTTGATGCTTTTGTGTTGGTCATTCTCTTGGGTGCTTGGATGTTTTCTTCTTGAGTTTTCTTGTTGTTCCGATGTTACCCAATTATTGGAAGCGGGGTCAATAAAAATAAGAAGTCTTTGCATGGTGTGGTTCTCACACATAAAAACACAAAACACAAAAAAAAAAACAAAGTGAGAATTCAAAGCACACCCCTTAGACAAATAACCTTGGGCTACAAGCACTGGTTATGGAACCAAAAGTGTTCCCTCTAACTAAGGCCCTTCTCGCTCCCCATTCTCTCCTTTGTTTTGTCGAAATGGTGGTGGCTCTTGGCGGACGCATTCTTGTTATCCAAGTGGATGGTTTAACTGAATGCATTGATGTAGAGTCACTGGATGTGGTTGGTTTGAGGCCAGATTTGGAATGAGAATTGCTAAGTCACATTAACCATAAAACACACAAGGGGTTGTACACCACCTTGTTCTTGAGGTTCCATTCCATTTTCTTCTCTCCATCCTTCTCTCCATCCTTGAGGTTCACCTCATTACCAGTTGTATCATTAGTGTATATATTTTGGTTGATGCATTGTTTTCTTTTTGGTAAATTCTTACGGTTAAGACTTTAACTCTTGTTCCAAATGACATTCCCAGAGCCTACGAACTCTTTGAATGTGGGTTTGTCAGGGCATTAAGGGCATGAGCCTGCTTTGGGGAGGACCCACTAACACTCCTATTTGGAGCATTAGTTAAATTCTTTTTCTTAACATTTTGCAATTCATTTTATTTTGTTCATTTCCATCTTGACATCCATTTCATCGATGCCATAGTTGTCCCTTTTTATCTATCTTTCTTACTCCTTTTCTTTCTCCATTCTAATGCTACCGAAGGTTCGCGATTAGTCATGGGGGTATGGGGCCTGATTTTTTCGCTTTTCTCCTAGCCCTGAAATTTTTGATTTTCTTCCTAACCCCTACACCTTCGGTAGTCATCAGTAACATATTCCCAGATTCATATCAGCCATACAACAACCTAGCCAATGGACTTACACCACAGCAAGGTATCAACTACATTGAGATTCATTTACCCTTGCTAATTAAGATTGTGTTGTGTGTGCAGATGGCCGACATGCAACAACAGATTGGATCTGGAGCTGGAGCAAACACTTGGAATGGAGCAGCGCTGAAACAACTATGCAAGGAGCAAGATCGATGATGTGCTTATGAATGGACAACAAAGGCGTAATCTTAAGGTTGGCAGCAGCAACACTTCTTTCTCTCTCTCTTTCTCAGCTACCAACTAAGGCCTGATGTCATTGTAATAAGGTGTTCACCCTTATTGTCATGAATACCAGTTTTGTCAAGTCTTGTAATAATGATCTGTTCACATGTCATCCCATTAGTTCCATTCCCCTCAATAATTCCATACCTTCCTGATATTATTATAAGGAACTCGAGGACGAGTTTTCATTCAGTCATGGGGCTATGATGAGACGCGATATCGCATAGGCTACAATATCATGTACGCGATATCGCGGTCTGCCGTCAAATCTATAAATAAGAGGCAGCACTCCCCTCATTTTCCATCATAGGCTTAAAGTAGGGAAACTCTGGCAGTTTGATCACTCCAAAGATAGAATATTTTCCATGTGCCCGCAGTAGGAGTCCCTAAGTGAACGGATCTTTATTCGAGCAGCTTGGTACCTGAACGCAAGTTGTGTACGGCAATAAAGACAAGCTTTGTGGATAAACCTTGCAGTGCATGGAATAGGTTTATTACATGTTATTTCTTACCTATTATTTATTACCTACATTAGCTCGGCATGAGTACAACTTGATTATGAGCATTGACGAATGTGTACGGCTAATCAAGGAATCGGCTACTCATCGCGATTAGTCTCTCTCACCCTCAACTCCTAGAACGCGGGATGAGTATGACTTGATTACGAGCATCTACGGATGTGTACAGCTAGTCAAGGAATCGACTGCTCATCACATTTAGGCTAGTTAAGTGCCTCAGTACGACCACTTCGAGCATGTGCATTACTTGTAGTGATCCCAGTAATGATTAGCGTTTGGTAGCCACAGTTGCATAGTTCAGGGTGTGTACAGTAAGTGGGAACGGATGCTAACGCTAGTTAATTTAGACTTAGGTCCTTAGTTAGAGTTAGTTAGTTCTCTCAACCCTTCACCCTTTAGCATAGGAGAAAAACCATAAAAGACCATAAAAATCATATACCTCGGACTTACTTAAACATACACCGTGACAACTACAAGTAAGTCTAGAAAGACAATGAATGATTAACCCCAAGTGTTCCATGGGACGTTTAAGCATTTAGTCTACGGAGTTCGACCGGATCGCACGTGCTACACTCGTTTCGTATAGTTGAGTGTAGCGGTACCTTGCCACTCATCAACCTTAGTATGGATAAATAGCTGATAAAATTTTCTATGGGAAACCATACTTTTTTTTCCTTTATTTCACCTCTTACAATTCCAAGTAAAAATCTTGGCAATAATGCAATGGAAAAAACTTACTCTTTAGCTTCTATACAAACTATATCCGCATCTTTTTTAAAAAATAACTTTAACCCTCATTTCATCTGCCCAGCCCACCATGTAACAACAAGCCTAGTTAACTTGGCAACTACAATTTTCTTCTTTTTTGTTTTCCCTCTCTTCTAACTTGAAATATGACTCCATCTAATTTTATCTAGGAAAGCATTAAGATCTAAATTACCAACAAAGCAAGATATATCAATATTTTTCTACTTTCTCACCTAAGATAAGGTTAGCAAGAATTTCTTCTTTTTCTTCTTCAATGATGGACTATCTTATTGCAATTGTTGATCTATTGATGGACAATCCTCCTTTGCACCCATGATTATAGGGAATACATCTTCCTCATCACTGCTAACAAATATCACTGAAACTCATAATGTCTTGTAGTTTCTATGGCCTCCATCAAGGGCTGCAAACTTCTAAGAATGTTCATAGCTTCAACTAAATCCATTAGCATCATCCTTAGAACTTATCCAAGATGACATGTACCTTCAGCTTTTCTTTGGGTAACTTAAAGCACTTTCACTCCTTCCCAAAGACTTAGAACTTCTAATTTAACTTCCAAAGGATTTAGAACTTGCTCCCATACTCAAAATAATTAAGCACACAACAAATCCATAACTAAACCACATTACAAAAAACAAAATTAGCTTAGAAAGGCCATGAGCATTGATAGAGTAGTTGGTTTTATAGATCAATCAAGAGACAAGAAAATTGATTTAGAAAATAATAGTAAGTAGTCTTACATATGGTGAAGAGGAAGGGAATGAAGAATATAAAATGGGCCTTAAACCCCCACATTGATGACCATAGTTTTGAATGGTAGATGGCTTAATGATTTCAATAATTGCTAGCAAGCAAGTTCTAAAGTCACATCAACTTAATGATAAGGTGAAATTCAAGATGGATGGTAGTGGAGGGTTTGAAGTACAAAATAATGATAGAGTAGGATAGTAGTGGAGGCTTGGAGTACCAAAGAATAATAGAGTAGGAAGAGGAATATAAAGATCATGGTTACATAAAGACCAATGGTTATATAGGTAAACTAGAAAGCTATTAGTATACATGCTTGAAAGATTTTATATCAATATGAACCAATTGAGACTGAACATAATGGATGCAAACCATGTTTTACAACATAGATTGAAAAATGGTATCACATTGGGGAATCTAACAACTTTTTTTTTTTCAAAAAAAAAAGTATAGGATTAAAAAAAAATCATGATACAAAGTGCTTTATAAGAACATAAATTGAAGAAAAATGGTATTACATTATCTAGTCAAACACCTTTCTTTAAAAAAATGGATCTCAGAAGTCACAACAAATTCCATATAGATCATCATTTTTATTGTTAAATTTTGCTATAAGTAAATCTTCAAAAAATTAGATGGCAAAGATTACCATAAATGACCTATAAATTGTAATTTAAATAATTAAATTTTATAGTAAAAAATTTTATAAAGAAATATTTTAAATTTAGAATTTTGAGGGTTATATGGAAGAATGTACAGCTTTTTAAAAAAATCATGACAAATCACATACAAATCATAATTTAAATTGTTATATTTTACAATAATTTTAAAAAAAATTAAAAAAAAACACCAGAAATCTTATACAAAAATTATAATTTAAATCATGAAATTTTATAAAGTAATTTAGATTTACATTTTAGATTTGAGCAAAAGTTTCATGATAATTGTACCATCTATAATTTGCGTATTATTATTATTATTATTTGTAAGATAAATTATAAGTTGCAATTAATTTCTCCAATATCAAAGAGAATATATAAAATTTCCATTAGTTGCAAGTTGAGACGTGAATATATAAAATTTCCATTAGTTGCAAGTTGAGACGTGATACGTTTAATTTTTGGATAACAAAAAAATAACTACTAGTATGATACTTTAATATTGATTTGGAGAAAATATTGAATACTTTAACATTGATTCACACGCTGCGTACAGGATTTAACCGTGAACGATCCTTTCTCACGCGGCTAAAAACCAATGGATTTCAAACTGGAGTAGAAAATATGATGGTACAGGCAGATAACCTTGTGAATTCACCAAGTAGACTTACACCATGACACTGATCCGCTCTGTATGGACAGCATCATGAATCCGAAAGTCCTGGTCCGCGTGGAATACTGTAGATGCGTACAATGGACGATTTGCTATAAAAGGACAACACAAACCAAAATTACTCCCTTCGACTTTTCTAATGCGTGGAATGTGGTTTCTATTTTTCATATTTTAGATAGTGCAGGTGGATAACCATGACACCGAAAATCGAAAATTCCATGATGTGTGTGGACAGAATCATGATTCCCAAAATCCCGGCCCGTGTGGAATATTGTTGCTGTTTACAATGGACGTTTTGCTCTGAAAGGGAAAACACAGAAACCAAAATTTACTCCTCTCACCTTTTCCGGTGTGGAATATAGTTTCTATTTTCCATAATGTCCACTTCAATCCAAAATTATGATGTTACAGGTGAATAACCTCGTGAATTCATCAAATCCTGTAACACCCAAAATCCCATGCTATGTGGACTGAGTCACGAATCTGAAAATCCTGGTCCACATGGAATATTGTTGCTACATACAATGGACGTTTTGCTATGAAAGGAAAACACAAAATCCAAAATTTACTCCCCTCAACTTTTCTCATGTATGGAATATGGTATCTATTTTTCATAAAGTCCACTTCAATCCAAAATTATGATGGGACAGGTGGATAACCTTATGAATTCATCAAATCTTGTAGACCTACACCATGACACCCAAAATCCTATGCTATGTGGAGTGAATCATGAATTAGGGTCTACCTAGAATATTGTTGCTATGTACAATGGACATTTTGCTATGAAAGGAAAAACACGAAAACCAAAATTTACTCCCCTACTTTTCTAATGTATGGAATGTGGTTTCTTTTCATGAAGTCCACTTCAATCCAAAATTATGATGGTAAAGGTGGATAACCTTGTGAATTCATCAAATCTTATAGTGGTTATAACCAAACCCAAATTGTGCCAAAACATTAGGTCAAGACAACACTCACGAGTCTGCAACATTTCAATGCTTAATCCTTAGCATCTTTCAACAGCAAATAAGTAGTAGTGTTGAAGTTTTTCATAAATGACTTTTCCACTTATGGAGTTGCGTTTGAGCAAGCCTTGGACCGACTTTAGCAAATACTAAAGAGACATGCAATGAAACGATTGCTTTTTTTCAGTCTTGCATTCACACTTGAATTTAATTGTTGTTATTGTTTCATTTAATCTAGCTCACACACATTCATCCTTGAATCTTGCCTTCACTCTCAATACTTGGTTTCCAACGCAGACATCTCTATCACAAGCCCTTATATGTATGCATTATAATCAGTTATTTAGAAGCAGCAGAAATGGCAATCTCAAATCTTATGGCAAAGGTAGTGCAAGAGCAATACAAATTATTAGAACAAGAATTAGCTTTTACCATCTTTGATGAATTGTGATATAGCGTCCATGATATCGGATTGACCATGCGATATCGGATACCCGATATCGTGGCCTATCTCATTATCTATAAATAAGAAGCGGCACCTTTGGTTTCCACAATTAAGAATTAGTCCCTTAGCTAAACTCTTGTCATTTTCTCCCTCCAGAGTCAGAATTATTTCTGCATGCCAGCAGTAGGAGTCATAGAGTGAACGGATCTTTATTCGAGCATTGTGTACCTGAGCACACTTTGTGTACAACAATAAAAACGAACTTTATGATAAACCTTGCAGCATACAGAATAGATTAATTAGTGTTAATTATTATTTAATGTTTTCGTAGTTAATTAATGATTTCTCTCACCCTGCAACTCTCTTAGTTAAATACACTCAGTACAACCACTTCAAGCATGTGTGTAATGCTTGGTAACCCAGTAACGATTAGCATTTGGTAATCTCAGCAGTGTTGCATTGGTTCAGGATATGTACGGTAAGTGGGAACCGATACTGGTGTTAGGAGTACTTAGAACTTAGTTAATGAATAGTTAAATTAGATTACTTACTTAGTTACTTCTCTCTCCCCTCCTTATTAGCGCAGGATATAAAACACATAAAAACTATAAAAATCATATACCTCAAGCTTACTTAACCATACAATTGTGACATACAAGTAAGTTTGGGAAGACAACGATTAATCAACCCGTTATTGTTCCATGAAGGCACATAGGCACTTAGTCCTTGGAATTCGATCGAATCATGCATGAAATGCTCGTATTCGTATGGTTGAGCATAAGGGTACCTCGTCGCTCATCATTGGCGCCATTGTCGGGGACTTTGTTGTTTGTGCGCTAAGTAGAATTTAGGAAATTATTCACATCGTTGGAACAAACCCTTAGGGTTGGTTAAGAGAAAAAAAATATAGTACATTGCACACTGAACAAAACAAGATGTTTTCTTCTTCGTACAAGAGAACTTCACCACCTAGGACTAACACAAAAAGCAATCGGCGGAAAAATACACATGACGTTGACCCGCCAGTTCCTCAACAGTTTCATGTGGTATATATTCATCCTGATGAATATGTACCTGACTTCACCTTTATTCTTCACCAAGACAAACAGCTGTGTTGGTGTGATTTAGAAGGTAACATAGTGTTACCTCCCGACCATTCAGTCCTAAGTATGCTTCTCCGTGCTCTCACATGAATAAGCATGTAACACTTACATGCAGAGTACATTGCGTAGGACTATGATTCAAGAGACTATTGTCCTACTGAAGCACAACATCAAAGGGACCTGCAACAAGAGAGACACTATAAGTCCTTGAAGGGAAAATGGTCTAAGGATGCCCCACACATTTTAAGTGAAATTGAGGGTGATGAACCTACCTCAGGCAGTCACCTACATAAAAATGTTCCTCCCCTTGACTTTGGCCAAGGGGTTGTGTATCAAAACCTTCATTCTACTATTCACAACCTAGGTGCTGATACCAACGGACACAAAGAGTCTGAAAAAGGAACAAAGACACATGACAAGGGTGGGCATTCTGATCACAATCGTGATCAAGGGAGAGACCATCGAAGAGAAGGTAGTAGACACCGTTATGATGGCGGTTCTCCTTCTTCTTCACCTTCATCGTCACCTTCATCCTCTCCTTCTGTATCTAGACGTAGTTATAGAGAAACAAAGCATGAGGATAAGGACAAACAAAATGGAATTCACAAATAAGACAACCAAGACAAAGGACGAGGGAACTCTAGAAAATCACGCCATAGAAGAAGGGAGAGTAGGGAACCACGTAAACACCATAGATGCTATGAACGAGATGATCATGATGAACCCCTACTCGCCACGCAAAGCATGCTAGATATAACTGAGGCTGTGAGAGTTTCAACAAGGCACCAAAAAGATAGTAGGATCAAAAGGTTAGACATAAATAACATCCCATGATTTGAAGGGGGCTATAACGTTGATCCTCAAAATCACTTACAAGCATTTCATGATGCATGTGCCTTGCAAAACATAGAAAACGAGTGGCAAAAGCTTAAGTTGTTCCCGTGAATACTAATGAAAGAAGCTGAGCTGGTACTAGTTCTTAGAACCAGAATCCATTCTTAGGTGGAGTACGATGCTAGAATTGTTCAACAATAAGTACCAAACGTACTACCGGGTGTCTAACCTACGAAAGTAAATCCAAGGATGGAAATAAGGAAATCATGAACCCTTGGATGCTACCATGGGCCGCTATTATGCACTCTTACATCATTTTCTTGGCCATGATTATTGGCAGCGGGATCAACTACGTCATTTCATAGATGGGCTTAGGTATGAAACAAGAAGGACCCTTGGGACTTATACCCAAGGAAGGTTATTTGAGCTTAGGTCTCATCAATTTCATAGACTGCCGAAGCAAGTAGCTAAAGAAGAAGGTGAGCTACAAAAAAGAGAGAGTGCGGAAAAATACAACAAAGATCCTTCCCTTCGAAAGAATGGAGTAAGATTTTGTGAGGATGAGGAAGAGTCACCACTCGAAGAGATGGTGAATAGGAAAACCTTGCCTATTCAAAAGTTAGCATCAAAACTATCAGCAAAGGTAGACCAAATGTGGGACTCCCTGGATAGTAAGTTCTAAACTGTGCTCAAAGTAGTAGAGGAGTCTAGAGAGCGAGGTAGTGATCATGAAAAAAGGAAAAAGAGAGAAGCAGAAAATGCACGTAACAAGGGTAAGGATAAAGTTGCTATTATTGAAGAGTTTGTGGACTCAGATACGGACAATGATAGTGGATGTGAGATCTATCAATACAACCATCCTAAGGGATGTTGCCCTGTAATCTCACATTTACAGGAGTCTAGGGTATATGCACTTAATCCATGTTTAAACAAATAGCAAACATCCTGACAATTACCTTATCCCCAAGGTAACCCAAGGCAGTTCCACCAACCTTTAATGTATTATCCAAGTGGAACTCCACCACAACCAATTGAGCAACATCAGCAATGGCAGCACCCACAATTATGGGGAATGCCACCACCAAGGCAACAATATCCTTACCGGCAACCAGACCCATATGGATATTACATGCAGCATTCAATCGCTCCACCTGACTCTGTTGATCACGTTACTTCCCAACATCACTACCAAGCCCATGAATACTATAGAACTTCCTCTTCTAGGGGTGACATCCCACAAGTATACCATCCTTCCAACNCGGGTGTCTAACCTACGAAAGTAAATCCAAGGATGGAAATAAGGAAATCATGAACCCTTGGATGCTACCATGGGCCGCTATTATGCACTCTTACATCATTTTCTTGGCCATGATTATTGGCAGCGGGATCAACTACGTCATTTCATAGATGGGCTTAGGTATGAAACAAGAAGGACCCTTGGGACTTATACCCAAGGAAGGTTATTTGAGCTTAGGTCTCATCAATTTCATAGACTGCCGAAGCAAGTAGCTAAAGAAGAAGGTGAGCTACAAAAAAGAGAGAGTGCGGAAAAATACAACAAAGATCCTTCCCTTCGAAAGAATGGAGTAAGATTTTGTGAGGATGAGGAAGAGTCACCACTCGAAGAGATGGTGAATAGGAAAACCTTGCCTATTCAAAAGTTAGCATCAAAACTATCAGCAAAGGTAGACCAAATGTGGGACTCCCTGGATAGTAAGTTCTAAACTGTGCTCAAAGTAGTAGAGGAGTCTAGAGAGCGAGGTAGTGATCATGAAAAAAGGAAAAAGAGAGAAGCAGAAAATGCACGTAACAAGGGTAAGGATAAAGTTGCTATTATTGAAGAGTTTGTGGACTCAGATACGGACAATGATAGTGGATGTGAGATCTATCAATACAACCATCCTAAGGGATGTTGCCCTGTAATCTCACATTTACAGGAGTCTAGGGTATATGCACTTAATCCATGTTTAAACAAATAGCAAACATCCTGACAATTACCTTATCCCCAAGGTAACCCAAGGCAGTTCCACCAACCTTTAATGTATTATCCAAGTGGAACTCCACCACAACCAATTGAGCAACATCAGCAATGGCAGCACCCACAATTATGGGGAATGCCACCACCAAGGCAACAATATCCTTACCGGCAACCAGACCCATATGGATATTACATGCAGCATTCAATCGCTCCACCTGACTCTGTTGATCACGTTACTTCCCAACATCACTACCAAGCCCATGAATACTATAGAACTTCCTCTTCTAGGGGTGACATCCCACAAGTATACCATCCTTCCAACCCGACCGCATCTCTTCCACCAATAGCTCCATTACCACCTGCTCCAGCAATGCAAGGTGAACTCCCTGCTCAGCCACAGCAACGTAATGCCACAAGGGCTGTTAACCCTCAACCTACTGTTGGTTCTGACAACCGTACGAAGAAAAGATCTTTCTTCAGAACCAACAGTCCAACCAAGCCTTTGCAACCCCAAGTGGCTGAGTCTTTGGACTAAGTAGTTGTTGTTAAAGGAACATAAGATTGCTCCGCAACAACTACTTTGCACATCATCTATAGCTGCCCGATTTGTTGCACATCATCTACAGCTGCCCGATTTGTTCAACAATAAGTCATCAATAGGTTTGGTGTGCCACGTGCACTTATCTTAGATAATGGCACATATTTTACAAGTGCAACTTTTCGAAAGCTAATGTAATGCTTAGGGGTTGAGTACAAATTGGCTACACCATACCACCCCAAAGAAAATGGTCAAGCCGAGGTCACCAATAGGGAGATTACCAAGATACTGACCAGAACTATTAGCAAATATAGGTGAGATTGAAGCACTAAACTGAATGATGCTCTTTGGGCATACTGCTCAACATGGAAACTCCCTATAGGCTACTCTCCCTACAAGTTAGTGTATGGAAAACTTCCAACACTCCCTATCCAAACTAAGCTCTGTACACTAGCCACAACATTTGACCTCAACATTAACCTCGATCTAGCACAAAAACAAAGGTTAATGACTCTTAACTTGCTAGATGAGAACTGATTAGCTTCCCTGTCATCTAATGAGTTGCATAAGGCATTTAATAAAAAACGTCATGACCTGAAAATTAGGAGCATTAAGTACCAACCAAGAAAGAAGGTTCTCTACTGGAACCCCACACATGTGTCACAATGCATCAAATTTCAAACATTGTGGGAAGGACCTTATATTATCTATGCAACTTTTCCTTCAGGAGCTACGACCATATATAAACTTGAGAGCCCAGATAAGAGATTGTTAGTCAATGTGCAACAAACAAAACCTTTCCATGAGTTTAGGTCAACCAAAACATATGCTACCTCTGTAAGTGGGCAACCTTACTCATTATTTTGGATCTCCTCCTTCCAACTCAGTCATGGGGGAGATGGCCACCTCAGCTAACCATTGAAGGCCCTTAGTTTTTTCTAAGTTTTTGTTTTACACATTTTTTTTACATATTTTTGTTTTACACATTTTTGTTTTGCACATTTCTTTAATCTTTTTCATTTTTTTTTACACCATCATTCATATTTTTACCATTTCTTTGTGTGATTACTTTATTTTTTTTGTTACCCAATAAGTGTTCATGATGGTGATATGAATAATAACATATCGATTACTAATGTTTGGATTTTACCTTTGACGTATGATGTCGATATTAAGGTATGGTTCTTTTGATTAACAGGTAATGAGTCCATGTCATTCATACATCCATAAAATCATATGGTCTCCCTTGGCTTGGAACTGTATAGTCCCTTTCTTTAATAAAACTGTTAATAAATTGGTAATTGGGTATTTCTCAAACTAAGGAAAGACTTAAAGGATGAAAAGGATGTAACTTCAAAGGGATTCTATGCATTTTTACTGGCTATTCTCTTGAGTTCTTGGATGCTTTTTCTTTGGGTTTTCCGCCATTCTAACCATTCATCAAATCACTAGAAGCTGAGTTCATAAAAAATAAGTCTTTGCATGGTGTGGTTCTAACGCGAAAAACACAAAAAGAAAAAAATAATGAGAATTCAAAGCACACCCCTTAGACACAATAATGATCTTGGGCTACATGCACTAGTTATGGCACTGGAAAGAAATGTTACCCATGCCTAAAGGTTCCCTCTAACTAAGGCCCTTCTCGTTTCCTGGTTCTCCATCTCGCTCTCCTTAGAATGGTGGTGACTTTTTGTAAAGGCATTCTTGTTGCTCTCAGAGGATGGGTTGGTCAAATGTGTTGATGCGAGGTCACTGAATGTCGATGGTTTGAGTCCGAATTTGGAATGATTCCTACTCAATCACCTTAACCATGCAACACACAAGGGACTTTACACAACCTTGTTTTGGGTTTCCATTCCATTCTCTCCTCTCCATCTTTCTTCTCCATTTCTCACCTCATTGCTGGTTTTATCATTAGTCTATATCTTGATTAATGCATTGTTCTTCCTTGGTAATTTCTTGTGGGTAAGTTTTTAACTCTTGCTTCCAATTAACATTCCTAGAGCCTACAGACTCTTTGGTTTGTGGGTTTGTCAGGGCACTAAAGACATGAGCCTACTTTGGGAAGGACCCACTAGCATTCCTTTTTGGGGCATTTGTTAACTTCTTTCCCTTAAACATTTACTGCAATCAACAATTTTTTATTTCATCCCCATCCATGACATCCATTTTATTGGCATTGTCATTGTTACTTTTTCTCCACTTTTCTTGTTCTTATCTTTTTCTACCCTTTCGCTACCAGAGGTTCGCTCTTCGTCATGGGGGCCCAGGCACAAATTTTTCAATTTTTCCTAACCCCTACACCTTAGGTAGTTACCAGTGTTAAAACTCCAGAACCAGTATCTGCCATAATCACAACTCGGCCAATGCACTTCACATCGAGGCAAGGTTTCAACTACATTGTGATTTATCTACCCTCGTTCATTTGTGACTATGTTGTGTGTGCAGATGGCAATCATACAACAATGGACTAGGCCTGGAGGATGCACTCAGGATGGACCAAAATTGGAACATTTACGAAAGGAGCAAGAATGGTGGTGTGGCTATGGATGAACAACGACAGGTGTAATTTTGGCATCGACAGCAACACGTCTTATTCTTTTCTCTCTCTCTTCTTCTTCTCTTTTAGCTACCAATAAGGCTAGATGTCATTTATGTATAATGTTCACTTTTTATGGTCATGAACACTAATGCTGTCATATATTGTATTGTTGGTCTGTTCATTGGGCACGTTGAGTCAATCATTCCGTTCCACCATCAATAGTCATTCAGTCAATAATCCCATACCTTCCCAATATTTTGTAAGGAACTTAAGGATGAATTTTTATTCAATCATGGGGGTATGATGAACCGTGATATCGTCCACGATATCGCGTCCGCAATATCGGATCGACCATGCGATATCGGATACTCGATATTACGGCCTATCTCATTATCTATAAATAAGAGGCGGTGCCTTTGGTTTCCACAGTTAAGAATTAGTCCCTTAGCCAAACTCTTGCCATTTTCTCCCTCCAAAGTTAGAATTATTTCTGCATGCCAGCAGTAGGAGTCATAGAGTGAACAAATCTTTATTTAAGCATTGTGTACCTGAGCACACTTTGTGTACAGTAATAAAGACGAACTTTATGATAAACCTTGCAGCATATAGAATAAATTAATTAGTGTTAATTATTATTTAATACTTTTGTAGTTAATTAATGATTTCTCTCACCCTACTCTCTTAGTTAAATACACTTAGTACGACTGCTTCAAGCATGCGTGTAGCGCTTGGTAACCCAGTAACGATTAGCGTTTGGTAATCCCAGTAGCGTTGCACTAGTTCAGGATGTGTATGGTAAGTGGGAATGGATACTAGTGTTAGGAGTACTTAGAACTTAGTTAATGAATAGTTAAATTAGATTAGTTACTTAGTTACTTCTCCCTCCCCTCCTTATTAGCGTAGAATATAAAACACATAAAAGCCATAAAAATTATATACCTCAAGCTTACTTAACCATATAATTGTGACATACAAGTAAGTTTGGGAAGACAACGATTAATCAACACGTTATTGTTCCATGAAGGCACATAGACACTTAGTCCTTAGAATTCGACCAGATCATGTGTGAAATGCTCGTATTCGTATGGTTGAGCGTAGTGGTACCTCGTCGCTCATCAATATCCTTATAGAGATAAGGCTTTAGATCAATTTATCAAAAGAAAAGCATATTTGTAAACTATGCAAATAAAGTATAGAAAATGAACAACATATCTTTTTATTTTGCCCATCTTTGGCTCACATTTAAATAAACTACAATATTAATTATTGATCCTATATGCTTGGTGCATTACATCAATGATGTTTTCAATTTTCTTCAAAAATATGTGAAGGCTTTGTAACCATTTAGTAATCCTTTGTGATTTTCTGAAATTAACAAACATTTCCAATTTCTAAAAAATTGTATTTATTTGCACCTTAACAATTGGCTTTCAATAGTATCTAGATATCCACCAAATTTGGATCATTAGCATAAGTCTATTAGAAAGAAGGGTACAAAATAGTGCACACAAGCAAAATGCATGAATGATTTTTTTATCATTTGAAGGCAGAAACCTTATAGCAATTTTTTATGATTTTTAGTAAAAAGTTTCTTTTATTTTAAAAAATCAAATGTTGATATTTGATGGGTGGATGTAATTGATTTTGGCCTAAATATCTTTTAAAAATATATATTTTTGAAATGAATGGTTAGGCAAACTATCCCAAAAAGATGTATTATAGCCCAATCCATTTATATAAGAAGGAACAAAATGAAGAAAAGGAGGAACAATGATGAAACCAATACAAGAAAGCTTTGATGAATGAAGGATTAAATGAATAATTAAATGATTTGATGAATTCTAGAAATTTTCTAAAGTCTACAAATTAAATAATCAATTGTCATCCATTCTCATAGCTTCTTCTTACCATTCTCTATCATAACTCTCATGATTCTCTCTACTCTTTACTCACATCAACATTCTCATTACCACTCACCATCATTAGTTTCATTCTCTCATTATCCTCTCATTAGTTTCCTAAAATATCTCATGAACTCATTAATTTGTCAATATTAGAAGGGTGAAGAGTCACTTTTAAGAGGTACCTTTTCAAGCCAAATTTAACCATTCAAATGACATCCAATTAATTTAAATTTTTATTAATAGATAGAACCTTTCAAGAGCTTTCCAACAAGCCCAAGTTCAAGTCAAAATGCATATTAGTGAAAACGTTATAGCCTCTCAAAATTTGTAAAAAAAGTCTAAAAACATCTATATAGAAATCTTGCATCTTCAAGATGTCTACAAGAAGTCCCTCTTAATATCAAAAGATGTATTTCAACTTTGAAGATATCTTTCCAAAGTTAGTAGACATCTTTCTAAAGAGTAAGAAAATAATCAAGATCAGCTTTTGTTATACTTAAAATCAAACAAAGTGGTACTGGAATACCAATTTCAATTTGGGACCAAATAATTAAAGAATTTGATAAATCAAGGTTGGAAACAATCTTGATAAATAAATAATTTGATAAGCCAAGGGTGAAAACATTCTTAATGATGAAGAATTCCAATAATAATGAAGAAAGTACCTCTTGTATGCATAAAAGTGGATCTGTTAATAATTAATGCAACATGATAAAATATCTTCATAATAATAAAAGAAGGGACTATTAAAAATTCATAAATGATAGAGAATTACCTCCAAAATATATAAAGGAATATTTTTCAAAAACATTTATTGAACACGCACAATATACTTCCATGATATCAACAAAAGGATCTCTTTAAAAATTCATGAAGCATGAAGAAATTACCTTCAATATGCATAAAGAAACATTTGTAACATCAAGATGATTAACAAGATTGAATATTGGTTAAAGCATGAAGATCAATAATGATTACACTTCCCATTACCCCCTAAGCAAGGGATTATTGGAAAGTAAAATGCATGGAAAGTGCATTAATGATCTTTGCTCATTTTAAGGAAAAACCTTATGGATTTTTTAAAATGATCTAAACTAGACTAGGAAGTTCAAAAGTTTATTTTAACAAAAAACCAAATATTATTATTTGATGAGAAAAAGTAATTGATTTTAGTCCAAAATACCTTTAAAATTTCATATTTTGAAATGAATAAATAAGGCAAACTTATCCCTAAAAGATGTATCATGTTCCCATTCTATTTATATAAGAGGTCATTTCTTCCATTTGTATGAGGAACAATATTGAAATCAATAGAGGGAAGTTTTAATGAATGAAGTATTGGATGGTTTCGTTGATGAGAAACCATTAGATTATTATGTATTTTAAAATTTTTGAAAATTAATAAATTAGATAATCAATTCTCATAAACTCACATCAATTTTTTTTACCTGTCTCTATCTCATAACTCTCATTATTCTCTCTGCTTTATTCACATCAACATTCTCATCATCGCTCACCATCAACAAATTCATTGTCTTCTCATCAATTTTATTACATCTCTCATCAACTGATTAATTTATCAACATGAAGAATATGAAGAGTCAATTTTAAGAAGTATTTTTCCAAATTATATCTAACTAGTGATATGGCATCCAATTGATTTAAAATTTTACATGAGAATAGGTCTTTTAAAAAGCTTTTCAACGAGCCTAAAATCAACCTCAAATTCTTAGTAATGAAGAAGTTAGAATCTTCTAAATTTTGAAGAAAAATAAAAAAAAACATCGATATAGATGTCTTGCATCTTTAAGATGTCTCTCTTAATACCTAAACACATCTTCTTAGAATTAATAGACATCTTTGAATTAAAACTCATCTTTCCTAAAAAGAAGAAACCAATTAATATTAGCTTCTATTGTATTCAAAATCTAACAAAGTGGTATCAAATCACCAATTTCAGTTCACGATCAAACAATTAAAGAATTGGATGAGTTAAAGTTGGAACAATCTTGATGATGAAAATTTTGATGAACCAAGGTTGAAAACAATCATGATGATGATTAATTTCATGATATAATGTTGAAAATAATCTTGATGATGAAAAATTCCCACAATCAAGAACTTGAATACCTAATGGAGGGTCTGTCAAAAAATTCATGCAACATAAAGAAAATAGCTCCATGATGAAAAAAGCAAGGAATCTTAAAAATTCATGAAGCATGAAGAATTACTTCCAAAATGCATAAAGGAGAGTTTTTAAAAAAATCAATCAACAAGAAAATACCTTCATAATGTTAAAAGGAGGGTCATTTTAAAAAAGGTCATAAAGCATGAAGAAATTACCTACCATAAGCACAAAGGAGGATTTGTAACATTAAGATGATTACCAAGAAGATTAGAAATTAGTTGAAGTATGAAGACCAATGACAATCATACTTCCCATTAACCTTTTAACAAGGGAATGTCAGAGAGTAGGATGCATGAAAAGTGCACTATTGATTTTTCTCATTATAAGCAAAAAATCTTAAGATGGTTTTTTTATGTTTTCTTATTAAAAAATGTTGAAAATAATGCAAATTGAACTTAGAAGTCCAAAGTTTTCTTTTATCAAAAAATCAAATATTAGTATTTGATAGGTGGATGTAATTGATTTTAGCCTTAAATACCCTTTAAAATTCCATACTTTAAATTGAATGGGCAAGGCAAACTTGTTTCCAAAAGGTATATTATGGTCCAAATCCATTTCTATAAGGAGGAGGTTGATAAATTGTACTACATAAGGATCATATGAAGAGAAATAGATAAGTTATGGTCAAAAGAGATTTAGGCAATTCTTTGGAACTTCGTAATAATCAATGAATCTTAAAGTTATAAAATGTATATCTTTAATTTTGTTCCTAAAATTTCATGATCTTTTGGTTGTATTAGTTATTTCAAATAGTAATTGATGAACTTCAACATTTGCTTCTTCACAAGTACACTTTATAGCTAACTCTAACAAGACTTTAATTTGATATTGAAAGGCACAACTTACTTTTACTTGACATGACTTTAAGTCTTTACAAATTCATAAGGATTGTTAATTGATAAACCTTACAAAAGAGTAAGGTGACTTACAACTTGTTACTATATTAATGATATAACTTAAGTTGCATTCATGAAGTATGAATTACTCTAACAGCAACTTCTATTTATAAAAGGAGGATCAAATTGAGAAAAAGAAAAAACATAAGCAAATTAAGCAAAAGAAGTAACAACTTTCATGAACTCATTAATTTACCAATATTAAGAAGGCCAAGAGTTATGTTTAAGAGGCATTTTTTCAAGCCATATCTAACCAATGAAATGACATCAAATTAATTTGAGATTTTACAAATAGATAGACCTTTTTAAAAGGTTTCCAACGAGCCCAAGAATAACTCAAAACTTTGAGAAATGAAAAAGTTACAACCTCTTGAATTTTAAAGAAAAATTAGAAGACATCTATATAAACATCTTGTATCTTCAAGACATCTCTCCCAATATCAAAAGATGTCTTTAAACTCTAAAAATGTCTTTCTAGAATCAGTAGACGTCTTTGAAACATCTCTCCTAAGAAAAAGAAAATAATCAAGATCAACTTCTATTGCACTTAAAATTCCACAAATTCAAAATTTTAGTCTTTAACTCCTATACAATAATCTCACTAACTAGCCTATTCTAATGGTTAAAAACATCTACTGCCTTGTTATAATTATCTTTCATCAATAGCTCTTCCACTTATCTCATTAACATGTTTAGTGATAATCCTTCTCACAATCATCTATTGTTATATTTTCCAACTAAAACAACTACTTCTAATCTTATGGCTATGTCTATCCAACTTTCAGATTTGAACTCAATGTCACTGAAATAGCATATGCCTCCTCTATTTGATAGTTTGAACCCTCATTTATCTTTTTACCACATAAATCATTTTCATTAGTGGTGGTTGATTGATTACCATCTTCTTAGACTTGTCACTATGTAAGTGAAAACTCAATTTATCCTTCCTCACAGTGACAATGTTACACTATGAATCAATAATGGCATGTTTGATAATATTGCCATGGTTTGACTAAAATGATATGGTAAGAATCCATGGGAATGATAAAAAAAGTTCCCACTCAAAAACTAACTAGATATTATTGTATGATTTAATGATTGACACTTTGATCCAACCAACTAGTTATCTATAGTTTTGAATACGAATGGGTAGATAACTATAGTTCCTCAACTATAAATCTAGAAACTAGATTATCCAAAGTAGTATTATCAAAAATAGGTTGCACTATTTTTATTATTACACCTAATATTAACTATTAGAAAACCCCTCCTCTTATCCAAGTTTGATTTTGAAGTGGCCTTCATGATAATAGATTTTAACATCATCTATGTATAAATCGATGTGGTTGTACATTCTTTTCATTAAGCCTTCACTAATGCCTTTACTCATAAGTAGCTTGCCACATCATTTAGCTGGTTGGCGGTTGGTGGTGAAGTGTGATAAGTTTAAGCCCTAATCCTTGCTAGACAATTTATATAGATTTTTAGTCAATCTCTTTAAAGTGATAACATGAGTTAGAAAACTACAAATTGCCTTATGCATTGCTTTTGTTACTACCATGATTAACATAACTATATGCTCCCCTCTCATCATTGAAACCATAGTCAACTCTTCTATAGTTGATATGTGAAAAGCATTCTTCTTGTTGGGCTTTTATTCTTTCACCATGTGCTGATGCTTTATCATGGTTGGTGGATACTCTACTTTCCCTTAACTAACTTTTCTTACTTAGAATTACTTTGCTTTGTTTTTTTTTTTTTTTTTTGGCAAATTTTTCTCTACTTTCAATACCAACTAATATACCTCCTCCATACTTGCTAGATTTACCAGTTGATGAGTAGTAGGGTATCTTAACACTCCACCATACAAGTCATGAGTGGGGGCATGCGACCAGATTGTAATCCATGGATGAACAATGTAAGTATGCTAGAAGTTGATAGTAGGTTCATGATCATTGTCTTCTCGCTTTGAGTTAGTAAAGTGTAGGTGTATGCTTTAACTCTTAGTGAGGCATATGATATATTGATGTTGTGGGCTTATAGTACTCCTAAGTACAAACATAATGAGAATTAAGAGAAAATCTAAATCTAAGTAATAATAGAAATATAAATCTACTCTAGCCTACGACAATGAGCAACTGGTCTTGGCTTGCCATACACATCTTGGGTTTATGTAACTGTTACTGGGATTACCAAATGACTTCACTGTTGAACAAATTAAGTGAAACCACTACCGGGTTACCAACCGATTATACTTAATGCTTAAAACTAGTCGTACTCGTTCCACCTTACTAATAAGTGTGAAAAGTAAAGTACTTTGAAAATGTAAAGAGCTAAGCTAAAGTAAACATGAAAATAAAACTAAGTAAAAAATTAGCTAAGTAAAATGAAAGAACTAAGTGGATGCTACAATGATGAAAAACAATCTTGATCTTTATTGTTGGACATAAACTATGCCTAAGTACAATCCACTTAAATAAAGACTCTATTTAACTACTCAACACTACACTACAGGTATTTGTTAGAGATGTGAAGACAAAATCTATAGTTAACTTGTGTTGAACTTCACTTTTGTCTTATTTAGTTCTAGAATTTTCTAAAATATAAAAAGAAGAGTTAAGATATCTAAAACTTGTTGTAAAATTTAAAAGTGAAAACAATGTCAAAATTAATTATTAGTTGTTGCCATTATTTTAACCCTACAATTGGCTATTTAAATCCATCTTGAGTTGATTATGATAAGTGAGTTGAAAGTGTGTGGTCTCTCGTGTAAGGGTTGTTGTGTAGAAACAACTAACTTGTGATCTTTGTAAACATATCTCTGTAGTTTTGAAAATGTTATCAAAGTTGTGAAGTTGCTTTCCTGTTTATCTCCCTTGTTTCTCTCTCACTCCATTGTGCAAGTTTTATTTTCCTATTGTATTATTTTTGTGCTAGTAATATTTGCAAATAAAGATTTTTGCACAATGTGTAATTAGTTAACAAATGGTATCAAAGCAAGGTTGAGCAAGGTTAAGTTGTGCAATGTTTGTTATTGGTGGAGCACAAAAGGTATTCCAAGGTGGATTATTTGTAGATTGTTTTTTCTATTTTAGTGCAGATTATTTCGGTGGGAGTTGTGTGTACAAGATAGTAAAAATGTCTTGTTTTTGTTCTCATTGATGGATGAAAAAGAAAAGAGATCAAGATGTTGGCACCTCATGAGATTGGACATTTGAAAAGGGATTGCTTTGTTTTGAGACATGATGATGTTGTCTCTTAGATTTGTTGTTGTTGAAGAAGCATCTTATTATTATGTTAGAGTCTGACCTACAAGTCTCTTTTGTTTTTATCAAGTTTTGTGTTAGCATGTGTTATGATTTTTTGGGATAGTATTTGGTAATGCTAGTGTAATGCTATCTCATGTTGTTTTAACTTAAGGAGGCCTCATCCGTTACGATGTTTCTTGGAAAGATGCTCCTCAAATGGTTGTGTGCGTACCTGTGATTTTTCTACATGTTGTGGAAGGCATGGCATATTGATTGATGAAATTTTTTTAACTTGTTTTTTTATCAATCTCAATGATTTTTTTCAAGTGGAAGATTGTTAGAGATGTGAAGACAAAATTTATAGTTAACTTATGTTGAACTTCACTTTTGTCTTAGTTAGTTTTAGAATTTTCTAAAATATGAAAAGAAGAGTTAAGATATTTAAAACTTGTTGTAAAAGAAAAAGTAAAGACATGTCTGAATTAATTATTAGTTGTTTTCATTATTTTAACCCTAGATCTAGCTATTTAAATCCATCTAGGGTTGGTTATGATGAGTGAGTTGAGAGTGTGTGGTCTCTTGTGTAAGGGTTGTTGTGTGGGAACAACTGACTTGTGATCTTTGTCAACATCTCTGGGTGGTAGTTTTGAAGATGTTATAAAAGTTGCAAAGTTGTCTTATTATTTATCTCCCTTGTTTCTCTCTCACTTCTCTGCAAATTTTATTTCCCTATTGGTGTGTTATTTTTGTGCTGGAAATATTTGCAAATAACAATTTTTGCACAATGCGTAATTAGTTAACAGGATTCACTCTATCACTAACCATGAAAACAAATTGCAAGAGTTTAGCTAAGAGTGTAATGAAATTATTGTTGCTAATGCAATCGTGTTGATATTTATAGGGCACACAGCTCCCAATACATCATATAAACAATGATATAGGATGAGCTACGATATCGTAGCTACAATATTGTGCTTGTAAAAAAGTTTTATCACCAATCATCTGAAGACCACCAATGTATTGGCAAAACTCCTCTTTGGTTTTCTCTTTCAACTCAGCATGGAGAAATAGCCAATAAAATTTCCTGTAGGTAACCATACTTTTTTCACTCGATTTCAACTCTTACAATTTCATGTACAAATCTTGGTGGTAATGCAAAGAAAGAAACTTGGTCTATAGTTTCTATACAAACTATATCCATGTTTTAATTTTCTTTATTTCCCTTTAACCCTCGTTTCATTAGTACTTGTCTAGCCCACTATGTAACAGCAAGCCCAGTTAACTTGGTAATTGCAATTTTCTTCTTTTTTCCTGTCTCCTTTAATTGAAAGTATGACTCCAACTATCTAATCCAATCAAAGAAAGAATTAAGATCTAAATTACCAATAAAGCAAGGTATATCAGTATTTGAGTATTTGTCTGCTTTTCCACCTAAGATAAGGTTGACAAGATTTTCTCCTCTTTCTTCTTCAATGACTACTAAAGTACTATCTTATTGCAATTGTTGGTTTGCCCATGGACTAACTTCCTTTGCACTCACAATTTTAGGGAATTCATTGTTCTAATTATGGCTAACAACTACCACTGGGACTCATAATGTTACGTGGTCTCTATGGCCTCCATAGAAGGTTGCAAACTCCTAAGAATGTTTATAGCTACAACCAAATCCATTAGCATCATTTTTAAAGTTTATCCATGATAACATGAACGTTTAGCTTTTCTTTTGGGTAATGTAAAGCATCTTCATTCCTTCCCGAAGACTTAAAACTTTTGATTTACTCCCCTCAACTTTTCTGATGCGTGGAATGTAAATCCCACTCCGTAAAATGTTGTGGCTGGTATAATGGACGTGTTGCTCGGAAAGGAAAAACACACAAACCAAAATTTAATCCCCTCAACTTTTCTAATGCGTGGTAAACTCCGGTCCACATGGAATATTGGAATATTGTTACTGCGTGCGTGCGTGGAATGTTGTCTCTGCGTACAATGGACGTTTTGCTATGAAAGGAAAACACAGAAACCAAACTTTACTTCCCTCAACTTTTCTAATGCGTGGAATGTGGTTTCTATTTTCCACGAAATCCGCTGCAATACTCCACTGCCATCCAAAATTGACTACTCTGACTCTTGCTGCAGACCGTAGTGTGAAATTTCACGCAATGTAGCGTGTCGTAACAAAAAGTGAATCGAATTATTGCAGACATTATTGCTTTATAAGCACGCTCATATTCTAAAGTCATGATGGTCAAATCAAAATACTGTTACAGAGCACCTAAATTCCAGTCTGCCAAGAATTTTTCCACAACCTCTGTAGACTTTGCAGACATGCAATGAATGATTACTTTCTTTCAGTCTTGCTTTTAATGGTTATTGTTTCATTTATCTAGCCCACACAGATCCATCCTTGAATGGCTCTCAATACTTGGTTTCCAACGCAGACATTTCTACCACAAGCGATTATATATATGCATTATAATCAGTTATTCAGAAGCAGCAGAAATGGCAATCTCAGATCTTATGGCAATGGCAGTGCAAGAGCAATACAAATTGTGTTCAGTGATGGTGCTTTTGCTTTTATATGCTTTTGTGGGAGTTAGCCATGCTTCAGGCTTGGAAGGGGATGTGAATGCTCTGCTCAAATTCAAGGCAGGTATCAAGAACGATCCGTACAACATGCTTTCCAATTGGAGTCACCACAATTCACATGGAATTTGTGTTGATTGGGCTGGAGTTCAGTGCTCCTCCTCATCAGCATCATCTTCTGCTGCTTCTCAGCGTCCAGATCTACGCAGGGTGGTATCCTTAGATATGAATGAGTTCGAATTATCAGGTGTGCTCTCCCAATTCATATGCAATCTCACATCGCTGTCTTATTTGGATCTCTCTGACAATGATTTGTCTGGACCCATTCCTGCAAACATTGGTCAACTCAGCCACCTGCAACATTTCTTTTATTCCACTGAATTTGAATCTATTCCTGAAGCTTTGAAAAATTGCTCCTCTCTTCAAACATTGCATGTAGAGCTGGATGGGGATCAGCCTTCAATTATACCTCCTTGGTTGGGAAATTTGAAGCATCTTCAGGTACTGTATCTCAATATCTCCAATTTCAAAGGAGCAATTCCAGAACTAAGAAATGCAACCAAGCTGCAACAGCTGAGTTTGAATTTACATGGCAACGGTTGGAGCACCCCCATACCGTTGTGGCTTGGAAATATGTTCCATCTTCAGCAGCTGGAATTGGTAGGAACAAATTTCAGCGGCGGCATCCCATCCGTGTTAGGAAATCTCACTAATCTGTTCCACTTATCTTTGTTCCTGCCCACTCAAAGTATTCCATTGGAGCTTGGTAATTTGAAGGGTTGCAATATCTTGAGTTGCAACTCGACCGTGGGAGCAGTCCGATTCCCTCTTGGTTTCAAAACTTCTCACAGCTCCAGACCCTAACATTGGCGGGGAATTACTTCACTGGGGCAATTCCAAAACAGTTGAGCAATCTAGGCAAACTCACCCGCCTAGAGTTGCACGGAGATAGGCTAACTGGAAGAATTCCAGAGGAATTAGGTGATTTAACTCAATTACAATATCTTCACTTCGCAACCGCTAATGCCAGTGGATGGATTCTCTCCTCGCTTTGTAATTTGAGGCATTTGCAGTATCTTAGGGTGCAAGTAGACGGTGGAAGCGGTCCAATTCCCTCTTGCTTTCAAAATATCTCACACCTCCAAATCCTATCTTTGAAGGGGGATTATTTCTCCGGAGCAATTCCAAAAGAGCTGGGGAAGCTCGGCACACTCATCCAAATCGTTTTGGTGTGCGATAGTTTAAGTGGAAGCATTCCAGAGGAGATTGGTAATTTAAGTCAATTACAATTTCTTTACTTTAAAACCACTAAAGATATGGGATGGATTCCCTCTTCGCTGGGAAATCTCGGCAGACTCGTAGACTTGTCCATGGTAGCTGAAGGGCTTATTGGAAGGATTCCAAATGAGGTTGGTAACCTCAGCATGTTGCAAACTCTTGAATTCAGTTTTGATGGTGGAAGAGGTCCAATTCCTTCTTCCTTGGGTAGACTGTCACGTCTGGCGGTGCTGTGGTTATCAGGAGACTATTTCATAGGTGCAATTCCTAGGGAGTTGGGAAATCTCAGCAGACTTATTGAATTGTCCTTAGTCGCAGACAATTTGAGTGGAAGTATTCCGTTTGAATTGGGAAAGTTAAAGCAGCTCATCAGCTTGGACGTAAAAGTAAATTCCATCAGAAACGGTATTCCTTCAGAGTTGTGCCAGCTGAAATGTCTGGAATACTTAAGTCTGCAGAGTGTCTTCCAAGCTGCAAAACCAGAAGAATTGCTTTTATCCAGCAATAAAATCCCAAAATGTATAGGAAATCTCAGCAATCTGGTCTTCCTTTCCGTGCAGTCTGAAGCATCATCACATAATTTAGAAACCCTACCAAGAGACCTGTGTGGCTTAAGACAGTTAAAATATCTATACTTGGAGGGTTTAAATCTTCATGGCAAGATACCAGAGTGGATTGGTGACATGAAACAACTAGCTTTGATAAGTTTAAAAAGAAATCAGTTGACTGGCCATATACCACAGAGCATTGGAAGACTGACAAATTTACAATATCTGGATGTTTCTGCAAACAAACTCACCGGCAGCATTCCCAGTGCACTAGGCCACTGCAAGGTACTTTCATTTTTGTATCTTGGAAATAATAGCTTCCAAGCTTCATCATCTGTAAGATTTCCACCTTCTCTGCTTGTTTTATCTGCTTATATGAATAGTTTCTCTGGATCTATGTCATACTCTTTGATGAATTGTAATAATCTCAGAGTATTAGATTTTAGGAGAAATATGTTATCTGGCTTTCTCCCAAAGTATCTAAGGAGAATGCATAGCCTCAAAGTATTAGGTCTGGGCTATAACAGGTTTACAGGAACCATTCCTCCATGGGTAGTCAATTTTACAAACTTGCAGGTGTTGGACTTATCTAACAATAAATTTTATGGTCAACTACCGTCCCAGCTACAAATGCTTAAGCAGTTTCAAAGTTCACAGGCTAACAATGACGTTTCCATCCATATAGGTCTGTTCCCTCTACAAGGAGTTTCACATCAGGATTTGTCAACAGAGGATGTGTATGTATTTATAACGGAGAAAGGCCAGGAACTGGGACTCAATTATGAATTGTGAACAGAGGATGTGCAAGTGATGTTAACGGAGAAAGGCCTGGAACTCGATCATGTACTTGCAATTCCAGGTAACAATGTTATAGACTTTTCATGCAACAATCTCACAGGTGAGATTCCACCGAATATAGGAGATCTCACCACCCTGAGGTTGCTAAATTTATCCTATAACATGTTGACGGGCCCCATACCGCCATCGATGGGAAAATTACAGCTTCTAGAAGCTCTAGATTTGAGGTACAATAAATTATCCGGAGAAATTCCTCAGCAGTTGCAGTCCTTGTACTTCTTGGATGTTTTGAATGTTTCACACAATAAGTTATGTGGAAGAATTCCTGTCAGTACCCAGTTCTCTACGTTCAATGAAACTTCCTTTGCAGAAAATGATTGCCTTTGTGGATTTCCTACCAGCATTCGATGTGATAAAGACAATGGAACAAACCTTACAGAAGCCAAGGTAGGAAACAAGACCAACCATGGATGGTGGGCATCGGTTGATAAACATGTGTCACTGTTAGCACTAGGATTGGGATTTGGTTTATCATTTGGGGCCACCATTGCTCTGTATTTTCTCTGGGAGCCCTTTCCTCGGTTCTTTGGAACCTATCTTATTTGATTAATCAGTCTGCTCCACAAAGCTGTCAAGACCTAGTCTACTTTCCTTTTATAAAATCCCCAAGGTGTATGTTCCCGATTCTGAGTGTATTAATTTTCAGCATTTGGTCTAAATTTCCAGCAATATAGTCAAGTCACTCCTGTTTCTTGCAGCTTTCAAATTGGTTCTGCAAAATATGTTTTCGATTTTGATCTGCAAAAAATATCGGCCTCCCTTGTATAATGTTTTTTTATTTCTTAAATTTAACCTGCCATGTTTTAATTAAAATATATCAGTAACTGTGAAACAGAACCAACCTTGTTTCTCAATGGACCATTTAATTTCACCAAATTCTTTGGATTGTCAGTGCTTGTTTCTGGACTTCACATGCATATTTTCCACCCAACTCGACTAGTCTATCATCTGTTTTCAAATCAGAACACCTGTGTATTTCCTTGCATAAGAGTATTATTCCACTGGATTTACCTTTTCCGTATTAATTATATAGTTAAAATTACAAGCTTTTGTCGCAAAATTGCAAAAATAAGAAGTTAAGTTTTGGTATTGCAAGGATGTCATCTGCCGTACGCATTTTGGCAATGAGGTGAGTGAATTCAAACTTAGGCATTTTGCTTTGTTGTTTGAGTATACCGGGCGTCGAACTTGGAAGAAGAGGGAGCTGTTTATTCTCATCAGATCTCCTTTGACCTTATAACTGTCATGTTAAATTTAAATGACATTTTTTCGTGTGTCGCCTCACTGCCTATTATATGTTTTCTAGCAGAGCAAAATAAAATTTTTACTTCTATTGTTCTGGCACATCGTAATAAAACTTATAATTTCTTTATATCAGTGGACAACTAAATGAAAATATAGTAATCAAAATAAGATAAGAGAAATCAATATTGAATGGAAAAGAAAACTATGAGGATTTATTTAAAACTATTCAACAGAAGCAAGAGCACAGTTGAAATTTGATATCGCGATCGGTTAAAATTTACTCCTTGATTCTAATCATATAGTTGAAATTTGAGATCACGACTGGTTAAAATTTACTCAATTCTATTTACATGTAAAATTAATAAATTAACTTTCATTAAGAACTATTTAAAGTGAAGGCAAAGTGCTTTGTTTTCAAGTAGCAGGAACTTAGTCAAGTTTGACTGCAGCCACACTACCACGACCTGTCCTGAGAAATTTTTTTTAACCTTCTGAGTTTCTTTTAAACAGTAACCTGATTTTGCCTAGTATTTTCCACTGCTTTTGATTTTTAATAGTTTGGATTTTCAATTATGCTCTTACTTCTATCCTCTAGTTTTATTATAAATCTTTATGGTTTTTCTTCTACCTACAACGTTGATTTCACTTTTAATTTTTTGAATTCTTTAATTTTTTCTAATTATACAATAACCACAAGTTTGAGAAAAACTTAAGATATATTTGGCTGTGCCAAAAAAATCTACAAAAGGAAAAACTCAAATTTTATTTGGCTGTGTCAGCAACCTGTTAACAGGAGTGCAGGGAGCACCCTGCAAATTATAATTGAAATTTGGCAACATAGTATTTACAACGGCAAAGGAGATCCAAACTGCAATAAACATCTCCAAAGAAAAGCATAGCATCAGCAATTGAATAATTGAATGAATCATTGCATCAGGTTAAGGATCTAGATCCAACTCGTTGAAAGATATATCAAGAATTGATTATTTGAAGGCTAATTTGATGAGGATAATTTGAGGTTTGAGGTGTGATTGACAAACATATAGTTAGGTAACAACATATTTCCCGGTTTAAAACATGCTATCTACCATTGTGTTAAAAACCTTTTTTCTTTTTAACAAGTTAAAAAATTATCACTAATAGAAGAGTTTTCTCTCTTGCAAAATATTATTGCAGACTCCTATGATTATATTTTATAGGCTTAATTGCATACAACTCCAAAAGCTTTTCTATGCCCCTTTCATGCTCGGCAGTCAACTTTTACTTCCCTTACTTTCAAAGTAAAAACAAATTCATTAAAGTATCCAATTTCTTTCAACTTTATTGGATCTTGTTATTTTTTCCGAAACAACAAATAACAATCCCTCTACAATTTCTATTTACGTGAAAAATTTGCAATATTGGTATTAAATTCAAGACTCGTTCTACAGTGCAAATGCCCAATGAAACTCATACATGGAAAGCAAACAGAGATTTATGTTTATATTTAATTATTTATATATAAACATACTTTCAAACAGGATTCAAGCGAAAACAGTTTTTCAGGCTCTAATATAATAAAAATCATACTAATAAAAAAAAAATCGTTCATATGCATATCAAAAATGAAATCATGCTAGTATATAGAATGCGGATTTTGAAGCCATGGTGAGGCTGCTGGGCTATTCTGAGGATGGAAAAGAAGGGCCGAAAAAAATTGTGCACCTGTTAATATTTGATTACTATCAAGAACCCCAAAAATCAAGATGTGTAGCAATTAAAGCTTGACTTGTAACATCTGAGCTGCTTCCTGATCCACAAACAGCCTCTGTTCATCTAAACCCACACATGTCCAGGCACCAGTGGGTGACCCTGTGAGATTGTTAATATTGCCTTCCCTATGGCATTGATGAGGTTGGATCATATATCAGCAGAAAACAAATTCAGCCCTCTTCTATGACCCTGCAAATCATGGCGTCTGGGCTTCTCGCAAAAGACCCGTCAAAAGACCTGCATCTTCAGCCACAAATCTCCGCCAAATGTGGCATCAAAATAAGACCGAACGAGGAAGAGAGCCTCCAAAAGCCAAATTCACAAGCTGTAAATGCATTGGCTTCATTCCGTTCTGGTTTTTATCAATGACGAAGTATAATATGTGCAGTGTCCGCTAACACAGCAGTTGCCCATTTGGCTCCTGTCTGAAAGCCATTAATGTTGATGCTATTATTCGCAGAGACAAATATTGACAATGAACTAGAAAAGAATTGTTAAATACATATTCAATATCAAAACATTTAAACTAAAAAGAAAAGGAAACATAATGAATAGGGGATCTTACATAGGGAAACATCTTTACACACAATCCCACACATCTTTACACACAATCCCACACAAAGGAGGAATACAATCTGGAGATCTACCGGTCACCAAGAATTAACTGAAAATGGGAGCAAATAAAAGTTGTAGAAAATCTAACAAAGCAGAAAACACCCAAAATTCTTCTTGTGAAGAGATTCATGTTGAGGAAGATTGCTGGGACTCATGTACTGTCAATCTGATTAGTATCCAACTTGAACTTTGAGGCAGATATGATTTGAAAGTGAATAAGGTGGAGGATCTATGATTTCTCCATAATAGTAAGATTCATTGAAGGAGCGTTGTGTGACTTCCCCATTCAAATGGATTCATTTTACCATAGCTTTGTAATAAATGATATCATTATTGTGATAAAATTTGAAAAGACAAGTAATTACTTACTTGAAAAGTACAAGTTGTAACGAGACCCAAATTAGTACCTTGTAATAACTCGCATCTTTTGTGGAGTGACTTTTAGGGGCCTTGACCTAAGGTATTTGTACCCACAAATTAAAGAACGTGTCAATATGGAGTCAATAAAGTAAAGGCGAGTAAAGAGTGTCAAGTAAAGTGGAACAAGAAAGTGACTAGCCATCCCTTTTGTTTAGTTACAAATCTAACCATGGTGGAAGTGTTGGATTGCCATAAGATATAGATGCTGAAGAATTAATAAAGCATTTTTTTCATATCCTTCTTCTGCATTTTCCCGGTTACATTCTTTATGCATAATATCGAATGTTACATATATTTGACATTTGTCATGATATCTAGGAATGGGATGTCACAATTGGGATCGAAGTAAACCATGACCCACATGAGCCAATAAGAATTAGGGCCAACTACAATCTAAGATGAACCATGAGTNACTCTTCGAGACGCACTACAATTCTAACACTATAAATTTCATCTTAAACAAAGTTACACTTTTGGAGATATAGCCATTAGGAGTTTCTCATAGAGAGTGCATTAAATAAAATTAAAATGTAAAAAAAATTAATGTTTTAAATTGAAATTAATTTTAAAAATTAAAACAAGGTGTCAAACCCATGACCTACAAGTACCAAGCCCAAAATTCAACCCTTATTCCACTAGCAACCAACCCAACTTGCTTAGGTGTGCTTAATCAACTAATGAAATTCATATATATGTTAAAATATAAAAACTTTTAACACTTAAAAAGACCTTAGGGATTTCGGCGACCGTGCAGCATGGTACAACCCAAATGCTGCAAAGTGCAACCTTGCCACGCCACGAGGTAGTAAGGCCACGCCAAGCCCAACCGTGGAGCATCGCAACAAGGCTTGAGCGCCACACATGGCAGCTAGCCCAGGCCGCATCCAAAGCCGCACAACACAAGTCTTTTGGCGAGCTATCAGCACCAGTAGCTATAGCTAAAACGTGTCATCCTCCTCCATCCCTGCCAGTCCCACTCGTCATTTTTGCCTTCCGCAGGCTGCACCCGTCTCCCGTCTTTGGTCATCAGTGACCAAGCACCGCGTGTGCCCTCCTATGCCATTGTGGCTGTCCCTGCTTACTCTGACAGCACCCATGGCCCCTGCAGTTTGGTGCCGTGCTTAGCAGCTACACAACCCATGTCTGCATACACCGTGAACACCATAGGCCCCTGCTCCCCAATGCTCAAGATTACCGCAACTCCCTGTCGGCTAGCAACGAAAATGGCCGTAGGCCCCTGCTAGCTAGTGGTTGTCTGCACCATAGGTCATGACCGTCTATTGGGAAAAAATCTGGCAACGGATGGAAAAAAAAGGTCTGATTGCAAAAAGTGGCTCATCCATAGAAAAATTTTGAATTTAAAAATCAAAATGTAAATTATCAATTATGGTCAAATTGATAGGTTGGCAGTGCGAGAATTGAGAATTCTATAATTAAGCATACTAGTCTTATAGTATTGGGATGAGTGACCTCTTGAGAAGTCTTAAAATTCATGCCCAAATGCTCAACTTAGAAAGCCCATAACTTTTGATCTTGAAAGCCTTTTTTAATGAACAAAGAGTTAGTTCTAGCAAATTTCACCTTTTCAAATATAATGGTGAAGTCAAGTCTATCCCGTGAAGCTCTAAAACTTGGTTTTTAATCTTTGCCCTTAAATCGTGCTTGAAGAGCCTCAGTTGTTAGATTTAGCATAACTCATGCATTTTATGTTCATTTTTAACATATGAATAGTTGTTTCTAACATCTTTCAACCTTTTGAATCCAATGGTGATATCCAACTAGTTATTTGAGAAAGTAATAATTAGATAATAATTCACATCGTGCCTTATTAAGCCCATAAACTAGATCAACTAACTTGATCTAGCAATCTAATGGTTAAGACTAAAGAATCTAATATTTTTGGCTATCTTAGACATTTGGATTAAGTGGTTAGGTTATGCTATAATTAGACTTAGCCCACTAACCTCTAGTGTGTCATTAATAACATTGCCAAAGTTCATGTCCTAAGGGAAATAGAAAGGTCATTCAGAGTGTAGAAAATGTTTGTTGGCCCAACAAATCAAGCAGTTAGAGAAGCTATTGGAAAACTAGAAAATGGCAAGAAAGATTTATACCAATCTAGCCTGCAACCAATTCATTTGACAACAAACATCAACCATCATGAAAATTTATAACCTTGTCTTGACAAGGTATATGATACATGTGAGAAGAAATGAACCAAGAGCAAATCCAGGTATAAGCATGAAGGTCATAACATACAATGTTTTTGCAAGGTCCCAAACCAATGAAAGATGGCATCTACGATGTTCACCTTGGGCCTTAGACTAGCATGAGCGTCGATACCCATGTATATTTAGACTAGCATGAGGAAGAAAGAATGATCAAGATTCCAAAGAAGTCACATAGCCTTAGCATTAGTACTTAAAATGCAATCATCAGGAAGATGTGTATGTATGGTCAACACACCTTTAATCATTAATCCAACATATCTAGATGTTAGACTTTGTCATGTATTTTACTTGATTAACCGAATCAAGAAAAGTTTAAAGTATAAGCTATTCCTAAATAGTATCATTCACCTATGTGAAGACTTTAATGCAAAAGCTATTAATGGAGTTCATCAAATCTAAAAATATGAAAGAGTGAAAGAGCCTTTGAAAGAGGAACCTAATTTGAAGAAGATGTTTCCATCAGTTCATCATATCATTTCATTGGCCAATGCATACTCTGCCTATTTCAAATCCTCAGTAGATAAGTTGAATCGCAGAATACAAGAACAAATAATGCTAATGGATCATATTCATCAAGAACCACAATTCACCAATTATGTTATCATGATTACTGAAGATGAGTTAACATCTTTCTTTATTGAGACTTTAGATTACATTCAGTATGATACCCAATTCTTCCAAGTTACTAAGCTATTAGAGTTAATTCCTAAGGAAGAAGTTGAGGAGCAAGATTGAGTCCTACCATCCCAAACTAGCCCATTCAACTATATTGTCCTTATTGCAGAAGTACAACTACATTTCTTGATCCCAAAGATTGATAAAAATTAGGGTGTTTCTTAACTTTACTTCTACTTCGTATTTCTTATTTTTCTTTCTCTTTATTTATTTAATTTATATGTCTAATTTAGGCAATTAAAATATTTTGGTAATACAAGTGGGAAAAGGATTTGTTCTACCTTCATTTAGATAACCAGATATGTGTTACACTTTGTGTAAAGTTAGTTAGGATTGGTGATTAGTGGTTGGTAGACCTTTAATTCACCTATTTTCATGACCTAAAGATTAAGATGAGTTGTTGAAATAATATAATTTATTTTCCTCAAATATTTTTTTGATTTATATTTCATTTGCAGAATGAGCATAAGGACTTTAAAATATTCAACCCCATTTTAAAAGGAGAAAGTAAAGCATTAGAGCATTGGAGCATAAAGGGAATATTAGAGCATATAGAAATGTCATCAACATGGATATTGATGAATCATGGTTTGTCAGGTGCGGTTATCAAACCCCTGTTATCAAGTACAAGATATCAGGTCTAATGAGTTCCGATATCGGGTACACGATATCGCGGTTCTCGTGTGAGCCTATAAATACACAATTGGGTGCACGGGAAAGTAATAGGAAATTAGTGTTAGAGTAGGATCATTTTGTCAGTTTTTCCTCTCAAACCTTTCCCTAGTGCATGCCCATAGTGTGATGATTATAATTGTATGAAACCTTTATTCGAGTGTGACGTATTTGGACATGCACATGACTGGCAATAAAGATCGAGATTACTTCATCATTGCAACATTCACTTAATTTTAATTATTATTTATTGCTTTCGTAATTAATATTTCTCTACCCTCATCTCCTAGCCTTGAAATGAGGACAACTTAATCATGAGCATTTATGGATGGGCTAGTTTTTATCAATCTTTCCCATGGATGTCTTTCCCTTTATCTTTTTATCTTTTTATGAGTAATCATTTTATCCATAGGCTCCTCCATACGTGTCTTTCCCTTTATCTTTTTATGAGTAATCTCATCCATGAATAAAATGCTCATGTGGATCGTTGGTTGAGGTGTTGTTCTATGCTATCAAGTCTCGGTGATCAATTATTTGGATAGTGAGCCCATTACACCCACTCATCCATTCTACAAATAAGAGGTTCTGTTCAGGGGTACAATGATATTCTTGACATTCTTGAAACTTAAAAATTAATTTTGTGTTCATTGTACCCAGAATGAAGAAGGATGGACCAAGAGGGAATGATTAGGGTGTGACATCAAGCGGACCTGCGGATTCTCTTTGGTGACGTCTGTGGGAGTTATCATGCAACGTGGCTGTACTAAGATCCTTGTAGATCTAATGAAAAATGGGAGTAAGAGTAATCAAAAGGGCACTCAAAAATCAAATACTGTTCTAGGTGGTCCCACTGGAAAGACATGCACCCATGCCTGAAGGTTGGCAACTCCTCTGGATTCAATATTCAAAAAGAAAAGAAAAGAAAAGAAAAAGAAAAGCAAAAGAAAAGAGAAGTCCCACAAAACAAAAATCACTCCTCCCTTGAACAAAACGCCAAGTGATTGTACGCCTTGTTGTTATGGTACTCTCATAGCTGCTCATCATGGGATGAAACATTACGATGTCACTGATTGGAAGGATGGACTTGGTCATGATCTTGGAATGACGAGTTAATGACATGTTAATCATGCTTTACACGTAGGATTCATTGTGCCCTGAGTTAGTTACCTCACGTCCCAATCTCTGCAATCCCTTCTTCGATTCATTCCATCTCGTTGTTTATGTAATTGTGACTTGTGTCTTGTATAGCATTGAATTCATACCTCATCATGGTGGTGTTTACATGTGTGTGTTTTATGGAGTTAGTGTGGATTACATTTAACCCTTCTAGTGCCCACGGACACTTTAAGTGTGGTTACACAAGGGCATTATAGGTTGGAACCTGCTTTGGGGAGGACCCACTTATGTAATTTTTGTTGTAATCTTCACTTAGGACATAGCTCACACACACAATTTCTTACCCTCAGCTTAATTTTTCAATTGATATTCGTTCCCTTTTTACTATCCCTCTGATTCAATGTTCCTATGAATCATCACATGGCCTTTTTCTCTACCATCCGAGGTCCTTATTGATAAATTTCACACCATCATAATGTGCCTTCAGAACCAGTTGAATTACCGTGGAACCCTATAACAATCGTCCAGATGTCCTTAGTTTACATCGTTTAATTTCAAAAGAAATATTAAAAATTCAGTACATTCTCTAAGTGCCCTAACTTTGATGAAAATCTGTATACGTGACCTCTCCACAACACTTACGATCATTTTCCACTATTCACGCGGGGGAGATTTTCAATTTTTTCTCTCTCTACGACTTGCGATTATGAGACCCTTGCTTTTATACCTATATCTCGCTCGCTGGTACTCCGATTTTCATTCTGTCTAAACCTACTTGAACCTGGAGTGTTCAGCTTAGTCGTGGGGGAGGGGCACTCACCGAATAACACATAACTTTTTTGAAATTTTTTGAAATTCATCATTTCCCAAAGGACATCTTTAAGGGTAATTAGTTCTAAAATTAAGAATAAAATGTGTTAAAAACAATTTCATCCCCTTAGCTATACTAGAAAATTAAATTTGAAAACCACCTAAGAAAAGAGGAATCAACACTATAATCTTTTGGGGACATGTTCATCCAATAATTAACATCACATGGAAATAAAGTAAATCTATTAAGGCAAGCAGTAAGGTATAACCTAACTTTGATAACAACCTTACTAACGATTGGTCCCGTGTGATTGCAGATGGTCCCGAAACGTGGACAACAAGAAGGTCCTGCTCAAAGTGCAATCGAACGATCTCAGAGAGGTGGAAGACAAGACCCTACCAAACAACACGCAGAACAGGAGGAACAATCATTCAGTGTTCATCAAGAAGATCCTCCTACCATACGGTCCAGGTAGGCAAAAGCAGGAGATACCCTCTCTGAAAGCGATGCCTAGTACTTAGGGGAAACGTACCAATTTTTTCACAATAAAGAAGAAGGCACCATGGTTGACATTTGTGGTGTGACTATTGATTTCTCTGTTCAAGCTATTTCATAAGTATTAAACCTTCTAAATACAGGGCCAAAGGTTGCTCAGAACCAACTGAACACTTTCAGAACTAAGCCGCTTAATAAACTGTTGAAAGAGAATAAAAAGGTGGTAGAAGAAAAGAAGATGACTGTTTGGGATGCCTCCACATCACAGGCACAAATCCATGTGTATCTTAAGGCACTCAAGGCCTTAGAAAAGGAGAACAAGCAGTTGGTTGTAAATAACCTTTGGTTGACCACAGTAGAGAAGCAAAAGAATGTTCTCGATGAACACTTTCATCAACTACGAGAACAATTCATTCGGGTCAACTGAGATGTAAACCGTTTAGCCAAAGAAAACCAAACCCTCTCAATGGAGGAGGTACGCGCTATTGGCCAAAAATCAGCAATTAAGATAGGCGTGTGGTAGAATGAGGCTAAACGACATGAGAAGCTGAAGGAGCACTTTTGAGATTAGGTGGGGATGTACAAACAAATCCTGGAGAAGGAGATCCATATGGCCAAGGCTCAAATCAACACTATCAGTGCTCAACACACTAATTGGAGGGCCATATTGGACACCTACACCTTTGTCTACCAAGCGGAAGTTAAGAACTAGGACCTACAGATCTAAGACTTGACAGAGTACATGGAGTTGGCAAACCTCAGATATGCCAACCTTTCCATGTTAACAGCAAGGCACCTGAGAACAGAGCTCAAACAATAGGTAGCTTCCATCCATATTAAATATGAAGCAGAATTTGCAGAACACAAGAAGCTGACAGAAAATCTAGACGTTGCAAATTCTGAACTTGTGATGGTAAAAGCAAGCTACCAAGGACAGAAAGATGTTGCAACCGACTTGGCTCAACGACTAACAGATCTTCAGAAATATAAAGATAAAGCTAGAGCCTATGAGGAGGAACAATGGGTGTTCGCAGCGTGGTATGTTAAAGCCAACCAAATGTTCCTGCAACTACCCTGTCCGTGGAAGGTGCTGACTCCATCAAACATTGAAACATTAGCATGGATGGCATAAGACCCTTGGACCGAAGAGGAGAAACTCCAGGCCATACTTCAATGCCATCAAATCCCAAGACCTGGAGTGCAAGAAAAGGGAAAGACACCTATGGAGGAGCCACCGCCACCAGGAACTACATTAGTTCCACTAATTTTGTAATCATAGGATTTTCTATGTGTTGTGTCTAAATTTCGTTTAATTCTCCACTGCAGCATGAATAAATTTCTAATCAGTCAATAATTCCATACCTATCCACTGTGTATTCAATTGAGCTTGTTCCTCACTTTCTTTGACTCAAGGATGAGTTGTTATTCAGTTGTGAGGGTATGATGAAGCACTAATTAGTCGATGTGTCGACGGGGCCCCGTTTACGCAGCCGCCTATCCTGACCTATAAATAAGAGGGCCTTTCGCCTCATTTAGGAATCCTTTTGTCATTTGTAGCTAGACTCTTTTATTTTGTTTCTGTAGGAGTTAGATTATTTTCCTAGTGCATGCTCGCAGTGTGATGCTTGTAATTGTACAGAACCTTTATTCAAGTGTGACGTACTTGGACATGCACATGATTGGCAATAAAGATTGAGATTACTTCATCATTACAGCATTCACTTAGTCTTAATTGTCTAGTTTAATTGATAGTTGTTATTGTTATTTATTGCTTTCTTAGTTAATATTTATTACCTTCTTAATTAATATTTATTTATCATCATTTACTATTCCTGTTGTTAAATGTGGAATGAGTACGACTTAATCACGAGCATTTAAGTGTGACTACTTGGTAACCCAGCAGCGTACCTAGGATCTGCACTTGGTAATCCCAGTAGTAGTCGTGCAGGAGGTCCAAGATGTGTATGGATGATTAAGGAACAGATACTCATCGCACTTAGGCTAGCTTAGACTCATTTCCTATTACTCATTAGTTTAATCAATATTATTCTCCATTAGTTTAGGATCACATCATATGTCTCACTCTGGACTAAACCATACATGACAAAGCAAATACTAGTCCAGGTGGGAAGATAGCGAACTGTCATCAACGTGTAATGACCTAGATACCACAACTAGCCTATCCGTGGAGTTCAACCGAATTGCGCGTGAACGATCGTATTCGTATGGTTGGGCGTAGAGATACCTAGCTACTCATCAGTAACCTGGTAGCATACCTAGGACATGCAGTTGGTAATCCCAATGGTAGTGGTACATGAGGTCCAAGATGTATATGGATGATTAAGGAATGGATACTCATCGCACTTAGGCTAGCTTAATTTCTCTCCTCCTATTTCCTCGTAGTTAGATTCTCTCTCTCTCCTCAGTTCAATTAAAGTTATTTTCCATTACCTCTAAGAGTAGCACTAGTTTAGAAACACATCATAGACCTCACTCTAGACTAAGCCATATGTGACAATATAAATACTAGTTCAAGTGGGAAGATAGCAAACTGCAATCAATGAGTAACTATCTAAATACGACAACTAGCCCATCTGCAGATGCAGAGTTTGACCGAATCATGCATGAACGCTCATATTCATATGGTTGAGTGTAGGGGTACCTCGCCACTCATCAGATATGTTTGAGGATGAATGAAAACTAAGTGAGGTAGTTTGTGATATCTCCATTCCTAATTGGAGTTGTTTTGTAGCGAAGATGGTGTCATTTTGTAATAAATGATGTATTTATTGTAATAAGACCCAAAAGGACAAGTTGTAACAAGACCTAAAAGGGCACGTTGTAATAGTGGGCATGTCTTGTGAGGTGATCTTTGGGAAATTGACCTAAGGTATTTATACTTTCAAATTAGAGGTCATGCCAACATAGAGTTGTGGAGCCAATAAAGGCAAGTTACAAGTGCCAAGCAAAGTTACAAGTTAAAATTCTTTCCCTCGAGTGCCTACAGCAGGAGTCATTGAGTGTACAAATCTTTATTCGAGCATTGTTGTACATGAGCACAACAGTGTGTGCGACAATAAAAATGAGCTTTTTGATAAACTTTGTAGCACTTTGGGTATATTAGCTATTTTATTTAGGCATTTACTGTTTTCAATTATTTATTAAATGCTTTCAATTAGTTATTAAATATTTCCTAGTTATTACGTTAATGAGTTAATTAAGTGAGATAGATTACACACATAAGTACAACCACTGCAAGCGTAACACGTATTCACTTGGTAATCTCAGTAGCATTATTGCCTAATATGCCTAGTAGCGTAGCGCTTGGTCACCCAGCAATGGATATGTGGGTTCAAGATGTGTACGAAAAGTGGGATTGGATGATTATGTTAGAATTAGTTAAATGCTAGTTAATTAGTTAATTTAGATTAGTTAATCAAATTCCTTTTATCTACATTTGAGCACTAACTTATAAAACACAAAATGATAAAAATCAAATGCCTCAATTACACTTAACCATACCAACGAACATCATAAGTGTAATTGGAAAGACAATGATTGACCTTAAGGCAAGACTTACTTCCTAAAGGACTAGTGCACAAGAAACGATAAAGTCTACGGAGTTCGACCGGATCGCACGTGAACATTTTGTGATTCATATGGTTGGGCATAGGGGTACCTCGCCACTCATCATTGGCTCCACTACCAGGGACTTTGTTTGTGGAACATGCACTATTTAGGTTTAAGTGAATATCATTAATATCGTTGTATGAACCTCAAGGTCAATCTCATTCCCACTATACATAGAGTTATAAAAGCACACTAATAATTTTATTTTGTTTTGCAAAATGTCTTCTTCTCGCAAGCACGAAGATACCAAACCACTGGTCCCACAACAATGCAAAGTGGTATACACTCATCCAAATGAGTTTGTGCTAAATTTCACCTTCATCCTACATCAAGATGAATAGATGAGATGGTGTGATATGAAGGGAAACATCATCTTGCCCCCTGATCGATCTATGCCTGGGATGCTATTTAAAACTCTTAAGAAGTTGGAAATCTCAGATCTTCATGAAGAATACGTTGTGGATGGATATGAAACTCAAAATTACTATCCCACTAAAACACAATGCAAGCAAGATCAACGTCAAGAGAAACTCCATGAAGATACAAAGGGGAAACATTACACTAATCGTTTATTCCTACTAACTCAAGATAACATTGAGGATCCTCCTACTGAAGATTCTCAATATGAAGATTCTCCACCCCTTGATACCAGTGAAGAGGGTGTGAATCTAAACCTATGATCCACTATCCATAAATTAGGTTTAGGAAAAAGTAACAACCAAGTTAGGGACTCAAGTAAACATTGCAACAACAAGGGATTTAAGAATGGAGATCGTAATAAACATAAGAGTGGTGGTGGACACTGTGGTGGTGATGGTGGTCCACCTTCCTCTTCATCCTCTTCATCTGATTCTGAACATTCCTTTTCATCTGATAGTTCTCATAGAAGCCATCATTGAAACAACCATGATGAAGGTGATTACCGAGATAACAATGACCATGAAGGCCATCAAAATCGAAGGGGTGGCTGAAACCATCATTGGCGTCATCAATGCAGTGATGTTGATGAACCTCTATTAGCAACTCAAGTATGCTCAAAATTGTGGAGGTAGTAAAAATCCCAACCAAGTATTTGAAGGATAGTCATATCAAGTGCCTAGACATGAACAATATTCCAAGATTTGAAGGGGAATACAACTCTGATCCGCAAACACATCTGCAAGCTTTTCAAAATGCTTGTGCCTTACAAAACATAGAGAATGAGTGGCAGAAACTCAAACTTTTCCCAAGGACACTCATCAAGGAAGCTGAAAGTTGGTACCGGTCCTTAGAACCAGAATCTATCCACAAATGAAGTACTATGTTAGAACTATTCAATAAAAAATATTAGACATACTTCAAAGTGTCTAATCTGATAAGGCAAATCCAAGGCTAGAAACAGGGAGTGCATGAACCCTTGGATGCTACCATGGATCGATATTATTCACTCTTACACCAATACCCTACCCATGGTTATTCTTAGAGGGAACAACTTCATCACATCATAGATGGGCTTAGAGCAGAAACTAGAAGAACCCTTCGAATGTATGCCTATGGAAGATTGTCTGAACTGATAGCCCATCAAATCCAAAGGCTAATTGAGTAGGTAGCAAAAGAAGAAGATGAGCTACGAAAGAGGGAAACTTCTAAAGAGTATAATAGGGACCCATCCATCAAAAAACGAGAAGTTTGATTTTGTGATGAGGAGGAATCACCACTTGATGAAGTGATGAATAGAAAGACATTACCTATTCAAAAATCTATTTCTGACATTTCGGCCAAGGTTGACAAGTTATGGGATTCTTTGGATGAAAAGTTTCAAACTACTTTGAAGATTGCTGAGGAATCCAAAGAGCAAAATTGTAGCAGGCGAAAAGAAGCTGAACATGCCTACCAAAGAGGTAAGGTCAAAGCTACTACAATAGAGGAAGTTATGAAGTCTAACTCTAATGATGAAACTAAATGTGACATTTGTCAATATGAACATCCCAAGGGATGTTTCCCTATGATGTTACACTTACAAGAGTCTAGAGTGAACACATTGAATCCTCGCCTAGCACATAGGTAAGCTCCTAAATGATTGCCTTGCCCTTAAGGAAGCCCAAGGCAATTCCACCAGCAACAACAAGCTTACTACCCAAGTGGAACTCCTCCACAACCTTATGAACAATGCCAATAGTGGTACCAACCACAATCATGGGGAATGCCATCGCCAAGGTAGTAGTACCCTTATAGGTAACCAAATCCATACAAGTACTATGTTCAGTAGCCCATCTCCCCTAGAAGCTTTGCAAGTCATACATCATTCTAGCATCACTATTACCTTCTAGAGTATCACCAAACACATTCACCATCTATTTGAGGGAAAAACCCATCCATATCCTTATCATCCTCCACATATCTTTACACCTACATCTCCACCTTCAACCCAATTACCTCTTGCTCCATCTATATAGGGTGAGATTCCTCCATAGTGACAACAATGAAATGCTACATGGGCTATACACTTACAACCAGTTTTTCAACCAAGTGGTCCAGATAATTGATCAAGAAAAGGCCTTCCTTCCAATCTAGCAGTCCTCTCTAGCCCTCACAACCTACTTCGGCTTATCATCCTGCATCTCCATTACCCTCATCCTCTATATGAAATAACTTTGAGTGCCCTTCAAACCACGTGCCCCCTAGGATTCATACTATAATGCTAACCCATGCTATTTCTGACTAGATCAAGGCTGGCAATCTTCCTATGAAAAGATATGATCTAGGAAGTCCACTCATCTATCTATAGATCGCTAGACATGAGTCATGCAAAGCTCTTGTTGACTCTAGTTCTAGAGTTAATCTCATCTCCCATGACATGTACAAGGCCTGGAACCTACCACCTTTCAAGAAGAGCAACATTCGTCTAGAATTAGCAGATCAGTCAATTACTGCCCCTCTAGGATTAGTAGAGGACATTGTGACCACAGTTTATGGGTGGTCCTATCTTGCTGATTTTCTAGTGATCAAGGTGGACAAGTGCAAAAGTGACTTTCCCATCATCATGGGAAGGGCTTAGTTAAGCACAATTGATGCATGAATGAGTATAAGGGATCTATCTCTCAAAATATCTAAGGAAAATAAGCTAGAAAAGATTGAGAAGAAGCGTATTCTATGCATTGTGTACAGCGATAATGGGTGCAATTGCATGCAAAAGATTTGGTCCATCAAGAGCACAAGATTAAGGCATGTAATCAATGTGCACAAGAAATTAACATTCAAAGGCGTCTATATGTAGCAACCACAAAGCAAGAGGGTACACAGTGGTTGATGGCTGATTCAGATAGCAGCACAATATGCATGAAGCCAACTGAGAGCTTAACATGTGCATATGTTGAAGGCATGGATAAAATTGAACAAGTTCATTCCCAACTCTCTAATGAAGATGATGATACCTATTGGGAAGAGTTGGAAATCCCTAGTCACTTTAGGCAAGAGTCCTTAGAGCTAAAAACTTTATCGGTCAGTATGGAGTATGCATTTTTTTAAAATGGTAAACCAGTCATAATTAATGCCAAACTTGCTTTTGAACATAAAGAAAAGTTGTTGAAGGTGGTAAATAAATGGTCAACAGCCTTTGCTTAGTCATATCCAAAGCTAACAAGAACCAATCCAAGGACATGCTAGCATCACATCTACACCAACCTGACCATGAAGCCTAGAAGGCAACCACAGAGGTAGCTAAACCCCAAATTGAAGCAAATTGTTTAGGAGAAGATAGAGCAACTCCTCAAGGTGGGTTCATCTATCTAATCGTGGATAGTAAGTGGGTTAGCCCACTCGTAATTGTACCAAAAAAGGATGGTAAATGGCAGGTTTGCATCGACTTTAGGTTGTTGAATATGCAAATGTTTAAGGATCATTTTCCTTTGCCATTTGTAGATTAAGTGTTAGACACCATATCTAGGCATTGTTATTATAGTTTCTTAGATGGTTATAGTGGTTATAACCAAATACAAATTGCGTCAGAAGATCAGGCCAAGCAAACATTCACAAATCCCGAGGGGACTTTTGCATATTGTAGGATGGCATTTGGTCTATGCAATGCCCCCATAACATTTCAACACTTGGTCCTTAGCATCTTCAACAGAAAATAAGTAGTGGTGTTGAAGTCTTCATGGATGACTTTTCCACTTATGGAGCTACCTTTGAGCAAGCCCTGGACAGACTTGAGCAAGTACTGAATAGGCATGCAATAAAATGATTGCTTTTTTCTAGTCTTGCATTCACACTTGCATTTAATTGTTGTTATTGTTTCATTTAATCTGGCTCACGCACATTCATCCTTGAATCTTACCTTCGCTCTCAATACTTGGTTTCCAACGCAAGGATCTCTATCGTAAGCCCTTATATGTATGCATTATAATCAATTATTTAGAAGCAGCAGAAATGGCAATCTCAGATCTTATGGAAAGGGAAATGCAAGAGTAATACAAATTATTAGAACAAGAATTAGCTCTTACCATCTCCTTATAGAGATAAGGCTTTAGATCAATTTACCAAAAGAAAAGCATATTTGTAAACTATGCAAATAAAGTATAGAAAATGAAGAACATATCTTTTTATTTTGCCCATCTTTGGCTCACATTTAAATAAACTACAATATTAATTATTGATCCTATATGCTTGGTGCATTACGTCAATGACGTTTTCAATTTTCTTCAAAAATATGTGAAGGCTTTGTAACCATTTAATAATCCTTTGTGATTTTCTGAAATTAACAAACATTTCCAATTTCTAAAAAATTGTATTTATTTGTACCTTAACAATTGGCTTTCAATAGTATCTAGATATCCACCAAATTTGGATCGTTAGCATAAGTCTATTAGAAAGAAGGGTACAAAATAGTGCACACAAGCAAAATGAATGAATGATTTTTTTATCATTTGAAGGTAGAAACCTTATAGCAATTTTTTATGATTTTTAGTAAAAAGGTTCTTTTATTTTAAAAAATCAAATGTTGATATTTGATGGGTGGATGTAATTGATTTTGGCCTAAATATCTTTTAAAAATATATATTTTTGAAATGAATGGTTAGGCAAACTATCCCAAAAAGATGTATTATAGCCCAATCCATTTATATAAGAAGGAACAAAATGAAGAAAAGGAGGAACAATGATGAAACCAATCCAAGCAAGCTTTGATGAATGAAGGATTAAATGAATAATTAAATGATTTGATGAATTCTAGAAATTTTCTAAAGTCTACAAATTAAATTATCAATTGTCATCCATTCTCATAGCTTCTTCTTACCATTCTCTATCATAACTCTCATGATTCTCTCTACTCTTTACTCACATCAACATTCTCATTACCACTCACCATCTTTAGTTTCATTCTCTCATTATCCTCTCATTAGTTTCCTAAAATATCTCATGAACTCATTAATTTGTCAATATTAAGAGGTACCTTTTCAAGCCAAATTTAACCAATCAAATGACATCCAATTAATTTAAAATTTTATTAATAGATAGAACCTTTCAAGAGCTTTCCAACAAGCCCAAGGTCAAGTCAAAATGCGTATTAATGAAAACATTATAGCCTCTCAAAATTTGTAAAAAAAGTGTAAAAACGTCTATATAGAAATCTTGCATCTTCAAGATGTCTACAAGAAGTCCCTCTTAATATCAAAAGATATATTTCAACTTTGAAGATATCTTTCCAAAGTTAGTAGACATATTTCTAAAGAGCAAGAAAATAATCAAGATCAATTTCTGTTATACTTAAAATCCAACAAAGTGGTATTGGAATACCAATTTCAATTTGGGACCAAATAATTAAAGAATTTGATAAATCAAGGTTGGAAACAATCTTGATAAATAAATAATTTGATAAGACAAGGTTGAAAACATTCTTAATGATGAAGAATTCCAATAATAATGAAGAAAGTACCTCTTGTACGCATAAAAGTGGATTTGTTAAATAATTAATGCAAGATGATAAAATATCTTCATAATAATAAAAGAAGGGACTATTAAAAATTCATAAATGATAGAGAATTACCTCCAAAATATATAAAGGAATATTTGTCAAAAAAATTTATTGAACATGCAAAATATACTTCCATGATATCAAAAAAAGGATCTCTTTAAAAATTCATGAAGCATGAAGAAATTACCTTCAATATTGATGAGCCACGATATCGAGTACGCGATATCATCTCCTGCCTCATCTTCTATAAATAAGAGGCAACGCCCTTTGTTCCCAATAGTTAGACTTAGACCTTAGCCAAACTCTTGCAGTTTTACCATTCCAGAGTTAGAATAATTTCTTTGTGCCCGTAGTAGGAGTCATAGAGTGAACGGATCTTTATTCGAGCAAATTGTACCTCAGCACACATTTGTGTACGGCAATAAAGATGAACTTTATGATAAACCTTGCAGCATATAGATTAAGTTAATTAGTAATTAATTATTGATTGAATGTTTAATTATTTCCTAGTTAATTAATCTCTCTCTCAACCTTCGATCCTCTTAGTTAAGTACACTCAGTATGACCACTTCGAGCATGCGTGTAGTGCTTGGTAACCCAGTAACGATTAGCATTTGGTAATCCCAGCAGCATTGCACTAGTTTAGGATGTGTTTGGAAAGTGGGAACGGATACTGGTGTTAGGAACTATTAAAACTTAGTTAGTGAATAGTTAATGAAAGTTAGTCACTTAGTTCTCTTTCCCTTTCCCTTATTAGCATAAGACATCAAAAAGATAAAAGTTATAAAAATCATATACCTCAAGCTTACTTAACCATACAATCATGACAATACAAGTAAGTTTGGGAAGACAACGAATGATTAACCTTGAGTGTTCCATTAAGGTGTGTAAGCACTTAGTTCTTGGAGTTCGACCCGATTTCACATGAGATGCTCGTATTCGTATGGTTGAGTGTAGGGATACCTCGCCACTCATCATTGGTGCCATTGCCAGGGACTTAGTTGTTTGTGCGTTGCATAGAACATAGGAAGTCATCCATATTGTTGGAACATTAGAACGAACCCTTAGGGTTAATCAAAGAAAGATAAGACAATGGTACATCACACACCAAATAATACAAAAATGTCTTCTTCTTTGCATAAGAGCATTTCATTGCCTAGGACTAACACAAGAGACAGTCAGTGACATCATACACGTAACCAAGATCCACCAGTTCCTCAACAGTTTTGGGTGGTATATACTCATCACAATGAGTATGTACCCGATTTCACGTTTATTCTCCACCAAGATGAACAACTACGTTGGAGAGACTTGGAGGGTAACATAGTGTTGCCTCCAGACCGATCAGTCCCCAACATGCTCCTTCGTGCTCTCACACGAATAGGCATGTCGCTTTTATATGCGGAATACATTGCATGTGATCATGACATAAGGGACTATCATCCCACAGAAGTGCAACATCAAAGGGACTTGCAACAGCAGAGTTACCACACATCCTTGAAGGGTAAATGACCCCATAATGCTTTGCACGTCTTGAGTGAAATTGAGGGTGGTGAACCTACCTCAATAGGTTCCCCACAAAATGATGTTCCCCCTCCTAACGATGGTTAGGAGGTGGTGTATCAGAACCTCCACTCCACTATTCACAACCTTGGTTCTGATACCCACAAACACGAAGTGTTCAACGAGGGAACACGAACACATGATAAGGGTAGATGTTCTGATCGTGATCACGATCAAGGCCAAGACCACCAAAGAGAAGGTAGGAAACACCATCATGGTGATGGTTCTCCTTCTTCTTCACCTTCATTGTCACACTCACCCTCTCTTTCAGTGTACGGACGTAGTCATAGGGAAGCCAATCATGAGGATAAAGGAAAACAAAGTCAAAAACATCGACAAGACAGTCGAGAACGAGGACGAGGAAACTCTAGGAAATCAAGGCATAGAAGAAGGGAGAGTAGGGAATTGCATAGACACCATAGACACTATGAACAAGATGATAACGAAGAACCCCTACTCACAACTAGAAGCATGCTAGATATAATGGAGGCCGTAAGAGTTCCAACAAGGAACCAAAAGAATAGTAGGATCAAGAGGTTATACATGAATAACTTCCCACGATTTGAAGGGGGATACAACACTGATCCTCAAAATCATTTACAAGCATTCCATGATGCATGTGCCTTGCAAAACATAGAGAATGAATGGAAAAAACTAAAGTTGTTCCCAAGCACACTAGTGAAAGAAGCAGAAAGTTGGTACCAATCCTTAGAACTAGAATCGATTCGGAGGTGGAGTACAATGTTAGAACTGTTTAATGATGATGGGATGCGATATCTCATGGGCCGTGATATTGCATCCATGATATCGTGTTGACCCCTGCGATATCGTGTACGTAATATTGCAGCCCATCGTCTTTTCTATAAATAAGAGGTAGGTTTTCCTTGTTTCCACATCTAGATCTAGACCCTTAACTAAACTCTGGCAGTTTTACCATTCTAGAGATAGAATAATTTCCATGTGCCCATAGTAGGAGTCTCAAAGTGAACGGATCTTTATTCGAGCAAATTGTACCTGAGCACACATTTGTGTACGAAAATAAAGATGAAATTTTTGATAAACCTTGCAGTGCTTGGACTAAGCTAATTAGGATTTAATTAATGTTAAATGCTTAATTGCTTTCTTAGATAATTAATCTCTCTCAACCCTTAACTCCTAGTTAAGTGCATTCAGTATGACTGCTTCGAGCACTTGTGCTACGCTTGGTAACCTAGTAATGAATATCGTTTAGTAATCCTAGTAGCGTTGCACTGGTTCAAGGTGTGTACGGCAAGTGGAAATAGATACTGATGCTAGGACAATTAAAGATTAGATAGTGAAAGTTAGTTACTTAGTCTCTTCACCCTTTCCCCTCTTAGCATAGGCGATAAAAAGATAAAAGATATAAAAATCATATACCTCAGACTTACTTAACCATACAACCATGACAATACAAGTAAGTTTGGAAAGAAAATGATTGATTAACCTTAAGTGTTCCATTAGGGTGCGTAAGCACTTAGTCCTTGGAGCTCAACCAGATCGTGCATGTAATGCTCATATTTGTATGGTTGAGTGTAGGGGTACCTTGCCACTCATCATTGGTGTCGTTGTCGGGAACTTAGTTGTTTGTGCGCTACGTAGAACATAGGATATCATTTACATCGTTGGGAGCTAAAAAAGACCCTTAGGGTTGATCAAATGAAAATATAACATAACAGTAAAAAACACACCGAATAAGATAAAAATGTCTTCTTCTCCACACAAAAGCACTTCACCGCCTAGGATCAACACTAGAGATAGTCGGCAGTACAACACACATAACCAAAATCCGCCAGTTCCTCAACAATTTAGTGTGGTATATACTCATCATGATGAATATATACTTGACTTTACCTTTGTCTTCCATCAAGATGAACAACTGTGTTGGAGAGACTTGGAAGGTAACATAGTGTTGCCTCCAAACAAAGCCACCCCCAACATGCTCCTTTGTGCCCTTGCACGAATAGGCATGTCGCAATTATACATTGAGTACATTGCATGCAATTACAATGCAAGGGACTACCATCCCACAGAAGCATAACGTTAACAAGACTCATAGCAGGAGAGTTATTACACATCGTTGAAGGGCAAAGGACCCCAGAATGCTTCACCCGTCATAAGCAAAATTAAGGGTGGTGAACCTATTTTAATAGGTTCTCCACAAAATGATGTTCCCCCTCCTAATGATAGTGATAAGGTAGTGTATCAGAACCTTCGATCAATGATTCACAACCCTGGTTTTGATCCCCACGAACACCAAGTGTTCAATGAGGGAACACAAACACAAGATAAGGGTGAGCATTCTGATTGTCATTACGATTAGGGTCGAGTTCACTGAAGGGAAGGTAGGAAACATCGTCATGGCGATGGTTCTCCTTCCTCTTCTCCTTCATCATCACATTCACCCTCTCCTTCAACATCGAGACACAGTCATAAGGAACCTAATCATGAGGATAAGGGTAAGCAAAATGAGAAACCTCGATGAGAGAGTCGAGAGCAAGGAAGAGGGCACTCTAGAGAATCACATGGAAGAAGGGAAAGAAGGAAACCACGTAGACATCACAAACACCATGAGAGAAATGACCATGATGAACCCCTACTTGCAACCCAAAGCATGTTAGACATTACGGAGGCCGTTAGAATACCTACAAGGATAGCTGGATCAAGAGACTAGACATGAATAATATCCCACGATTTGATGGGGAATACAACGCTGATTTGCAGAATCACTTACAGGAATTTCATGATGCCTATGCCTTGTAGAACATTGAAAATGAGTGGAAAAAATTAAAGTTGTTCCTAAGGACACTCATAAAAGAAGCAAAAAGCTGGTACCAGTCCTTAGAATCGAAATCCATTTGAAGGTGGAGTACAATGCTAGAACTGTTTAATGATAACTATCAGACGTACTCCCAAGTGTCCAACTTGCAAAAGCAGATCCAAGGATGGAAGTAGGGTAATCACGAACCCTTTGATGCTACCATGGGCCAATATTATACATTTCTACATTGTTGCCCAGGCCATGGTTAGGCACAATGAGATCAACTACACCAGCTCATCGATGGGCTAAGACATGAAACTAGGAGAACCCTTGGGACATATGCCCAAGGGAGATTATATGAACTTAGGTCCTATGAGGTTCATAGATTGTTGGAGCAAGTAGCTAAGGAAGAAGGAGAGCTACGTAAGAGAGAAAGCGCGAAAGAGTAAAACTGTGATCCTTCCCTCCAAAAAGGGGGAGTGAGATTCTGTGAGGAGGAGGATCAGTCACCACTCGAAGAGTTGGTGAGTAGGAAAACCTTGCTGCTTTAGAAATTAACAACAGAAGTGTCAGCTAAGTTAGATCAAATGTGGAACTCCTTAGATAGTAGATTTGAAACTATTTTAAAAATTGTAGAGGAGTCTAAGAAGCGAAGTAGTGACCATGATAAGAAAAAGAAGAGGGATTTGGACTATACATGTAACAAAGGTAAGGGTAAATTAGCTATCACTGAAGAGGTTGTGGATTTTGATACAGACGATGATGGTGGATGTGAGATATGTTAGTATGACCATCCTAAGGGATGTTGCCCAATAATCTCACATCTGTAGGAGTCTGGGGTGTATGCACTCAACCCAAGACTTAACAAACGGCAAACACCTCGAAGGTTACCTTATTCCCAAGGTAACCCAAGGCAGTTCCACCAACCGTTAACGTATTATCCAAATGGAACTCCGCCACAACCTATGGTGTAACACCAATAGTGGCAATACCCACAGTCATGGGGGATGCCACCACCAAGGCAACAATACCCTTACCGGAAACCAAATCCATATGGCTACTACGTGCAACAGCCAATCTCTCCAAGTGACTTTATTGGTTACGTGACTTCACAACATCACTACCAAGCTTGGGAGTGCTATAGGAATCCTTCTCCTGGGAGAGACACACCACATGCATACCATCCTCCAAATCCACTTGCAACTCTTACACTAATAGCTCCACTACCACCCACTCCAACGATGCAAGGGGAACTCCCCACTCAACCATAGCAACACAATGTTACGAGAACAGTAAACCTTCAACCTGAAACTAGTTCTGACAACCGCACAAAGAGAAGACCTTTCTTTAGAACCAAATGCCCAAAGAAGCTCTCACAACCATAAGCGGTTGAGCCTCAGAACGTTCCTCTATCAAATAAGGCTTTGGAGCTCCCTTCAAATCAACAATAGAGCTCAATGCATACGATCATGTTAACACATATCGTCACTAACTAGATCAAGGTGGGCCACCTTCCCAGGAAATTCTTTGATCTTGGAAGTCCCCTAACCTACCTCCAAGTCACTAGGAATAAACCACGTAAAGCTATTATTGACTCAGGTTCTGGAGTCAACTTGATATTGCAAGAAATGTATAAAGCCTGGAACCTACCTCCACTAAAGAAGAGAAATATTTGCTTAGAGTTAGCTGACTAGTCCATCACTATTCCCTTGGGATTGGTGGAGGACATCGTTACCACTATGTGTGGTTGGTCATACCCAGCTGATTTCCTAGTGATACAAGTCAACAATGACAAGGGGGACTTCTCAATAATAATGGGAAGGGCATGGCTAAGTACCATGAATGCATGCCTAGGAATCTATGATCTTTCCTTGGAAATCTCTAAGGAAAATACTTATGAAAAGATTGAGAAGAAGAAGGTTCCATGCATCACATATAGTGATATAGAGGGTGATAGCGTACATGAGCGTTCAACATCTCCTGCATGAAACCGGTGTGCCCAGGAAGTTAAAATACAAAAGTGCCTGTATGTAGCAACCACACAACAAGAGAACACCCAGTGGTTGATAGCTAATCAAGAGAACAACCCACCAATATGCATGGAACTAATTGGGGGACCAACTTGCACCCATGAAAAAAGCATAGATGCACTGGAGAATGAGTGTTGTCAACTTCCAACCCTTAATATGAAACCACCAATCGAGGGAAGTTGGAAACTCTTATAAAATTCAAATGAGTACTCTGATAGGAGAATTCTAATCCATGTGCAACTGACCAACCCTTATCATGAACCTAGAATGATCTATGCACATAGCAAATTTGAGAGAGGATGACCTCACTCATTATTTTAGATCTATCCCTTCCAACTTAGTCATGGGGGAGATGGCCACCTATGCTAGTTATTTGAGGCCCTTAGTTCTTTTTAATTTTTTTTACACATTTTTGTTTTACAAATTTCTTTAACTTATACTTTTTCATTTTTTATGTATGTTTGATTATTTTGTTTGATTCGTCACGTAATAAGTGCTTCGAAGATGGTATGAACTATATTCCATTGATTGCTAATGTTTGGTTTTTACCTTTAAGTTATGATGTTGATACTAAGGTATGGTTCTTTTGATATAGCAGGCAATGTGTCCACATCATCCATGCATCCATAAATTTCTATAGTCTCTCTTGGCTTGGAACTCTATAGTTCCTTTCTCAATAATAAGAACTATTAATGAATCGGTGACTGGGAATTTCTCAAACTAAGGAAGGACTCAAGGATTGAAAAGGATGTGACTTCAAGGGGATTTGATGCACTTATGCTGGCCATTCTCTTGGGTGCTTGGATGTTTTCTTCTTGAGTTTTCTTACCATTCTGACATTGCCACATTATCAGGAAGCTAAGAAAAAAAAAATAATAAGTCTTTGCATGGTGTGGTTCTCATGCAAAAACATATAAAAAAATAGTGAGAATTGAAAGCACACTGCTCAGACAAAATAAACATTTGGGCTACAAGCACTAGTTATGGAACTAAAATAAACATGTTCCCTCTAACTAAGGCCCTTCTCGCTTCCTACTCTCTTCTCTTTTGCTTTTTTGGAATGGTGGTGGCTCTTTGGTGAAGACATTCTTGTTATTTCAAGTGGATGGATGGGCTGAATGTATTAATGCGAAGTCACTAAATGTGGTTTGTTTGAGGCCAGATTTGGAATGGGATCTACTAAGTCAAATTAACCATTAATACACAAGGGGTTGTATACCACCTTATTCTTGAGATTCCATTCCATTCTCTTCTTTCCATCCTTCTTTCCCTATTTATCACCTCATTGTCGGTTGTATCAATAGTCCATATTTTGGTGGATGCATTGTTTTCTTTTTGGGAAACTCTTGTGGTTAAGACTTTAATTCTTGTCTCTGAATGACATTCCTAGAGCCTATGGACTCTTTGAATGTGGGATTGTTAGGGCATTAAGGGAATAAGCCTACTTTGGGGAGGGCCCACTAGCATTCCTATTTGGTGCATCCGTTAATTTCTTTCCCCTAAACATTTTTTGCAATCCACATTTATTTTGTTCATCTCCATCTTTGACATCCATTTTTATCGACATTGCCATTGTTTCTTTTTCTCCATCTTTCTTATTCCTTATCTTTTTCCATTCTATCACTACCGGAGGTTTGCTCTTAGTCATGGGGGTCCTGGTCCAATTTTTTCGATTTTCTCCTAACCCCTACACCTTAGGTAGCCACCAGTATTATATCTCTAGATCTATATCAGCCATATCACAACCCAGCCAATGGACCTTACACTGAAGAAAGGTATCAATTGTATTATGATTCATTTATTCTTCCTAATATCAGACTGTGTTGTGTGTGCAGATGGCAATCATATAACAATAGATTGGATCTAGAGGAAACACTTGAAATGGACTGGTGCTGAAGTAGTTATTCAAGGAATAAGATTGATGGCATTCTTATGGATGGACATCGAAAGATGTAATCTTGGCATTGGCAGTAGAAGACTTCTTCTTTTCTCTCTTCTCTCTCAGCTACCAAATAAGGCTAGATGTCAATTATGTATAGTGTTCACTGTTGTTGTCATGAACACTAAATTTTGTCATGTATTATAATGATGATCCATTCACATGTCACCCCATCTACCATTAGTGTCATTTGAGTCAATAATCCCATACCTTCCCAATATTTTGTAAGGAACTTGAGGACAAGTTTTCATTCAGTCATGGGGGTATGATGGGACACGATATAGTGTCGGCCCCTACAATATGACATACACAATATCGTAGCCCATCTTCTTGTCTATAAATAAGAGGTGGCTTTCCCTTGTTTCCACATCTAGATCTAGACCCTTAGCTAAACTCTGGTAGTTTTAGCATTCTAGAGATAGAATAATTTCCATGTGCCAACAATAGGAGTCTCAAAGTGAACGGATCTTTATTCGAGCAAATTATACCTGAGCACACATTTGTGTACGGAAATAAAGATGAACTTTCTGATAAACCTTGCAATGCATGGACTAAGCTAATTAGAATTTAATTAATGTTAAATTCTTAATTGCTTTCTAGATAATTAATCTCTCTCAACCCTCAACTCCTAGTTAAGTGCATTCAGTACAACCGCTTCAAGCACGTGTGCTACGCTTGGTAACCTAGTAATGAATAGCATTTGGAAATCCCAATAGTGTTGCAATGGTTCAGGGTGTGTACGAAAAGTGGGAATAGATACTGATTCTAGGACAATTAAAGCTTAGTTGGTGAAAGTTAGTTACTTAGTCTCTTCACCCTTTCCCCTCTTAGCATAGGCGATAAAAAGATAAAAGACATAAAAATCATATACCTTAGACTTACTTAACCATATAACCATGAAAATACGAGTAAGTCTGGGAAGATAATGATTGATTAAGCTCAAGTGTTCCATTAGGGTGCGTAAGCACTTAGTCCTTGGAGTTTGACTGGATCGCGCGTGTAACACTCATATTCGTATGATTAAGTGTAGGGGTACCTTGCCACTCATCAAATGATAAGTACCAAATGTACTCCCGAGTGTCTAACCTACGAAAGAAAATCCAAGGATGGAAGAAAGGAAATCATGAACCCTTGGATGCTGCCATGGGCTGCTATTATGAACTATTACATCATTGCCCTAGCCATGGTTACTCACAGTAGGATCAACTACACCATCTCATGGATGGACTTAGGCATGAAACAAGAAGAACCCTTGGAACATATGCCCAAGGAAGATTATCAGAGCTTAGGTCTCATCAAATTCATAGATTTCTAGAGCAATTCACCAAAGAAGAAGGTGAGCTACGAAAGAGAGAAAGTGCAGAAGAGTACAACCATGATCCTTCCCTCTAAAAAAGGAGAGTGAGATTCTGTGAGGAGGAAGAAGAGTCACCACTCGAAGAGATGGTGAATAGGAAAACCTTCCTACTCCAAAAATTAACAACAAAAGTATTGGCAAAGGTAGACCAAATGTGGGACTCATTGGATAGTAGGTTTGAAACTATTCCTAAAATTGTAGAGGAGTCTAAGGAGTGAGGTAGTGACTATGACAAAAAGAAAAAGTGAGAAGTGGACAATGCACGTAACAAGGGTAAGGGAAAAATGGCCATCATTGAAGAGTTTGTGGATTCAGACATGAAAAATGACAATAGATGTGAGATATGCCAAAACTACCATCCTAAGGGATGTTGCCCAGTGATCTCACATCTACAAGAGTCTAGGGTGTATGCAATCAACCCACAACTTAATAAATGGCAAGTACCCTGATGATTACCTTATCCCCAAGGTAACCCAAGGAAGTTCCACCAATCGTCAACATATTATCCAAGTGGAACTCCACCACAACCCATTGAGTAACATCAATAGTGGCAATACCCACAGTCATGGGGATGCCACCACCAAGGCAATAATACCCCTATCAGCAACTGGATCCATATGGCTACTACATGCAGCATCCAATCTCTCCACGTGGCTCTGTTGGTCACGTTACATCACAACATCACTACCAAGCTTGGGAGTATTATAGGACTCCATCTCCTAGGGGAGATAACCCACAGACATACCATCCTCCAAATCCATCTATAACTCTCACACTGATAGCTCCATTACCACCTGCTCCAGTAATGCAAGGTGAAATCCCTACTCAACCACAACAATGCAATGCCATGAGGGCTATGAATTCTCAACTTGCAGTTGGTTCTGACAACCTTATGAAGAAAAGGCCTTTCTTCAAAACCAATAGTCCAACCAAGCCCTCACAACCACAAGAGGTTGAACCTCTAAATGCCTCTCCATCAAATAAGGCTTTAGAGTTCCCTTCAAACCAAACACTGAGCTCAATGCATACGGTTATGTTAACACATGTCGTTACTAACTAGATTAAGGTGGGCCACCTTCCCAGGAAATTATTTGATCCAGAAAGCCCTCTAATCTATCTCCAAGTCGTTGGGAATGAACCATGTAAAGTTCTTCTGGACTCAGGTTCCGAAGTCAATTTAATATTACAAGAGATGTACAAAGCCTGGAACCTGCCTCCATTAAGGAAGAGCAATATTTGCCTAGAGCTGGTCGACTAGTCCATCACTATTCCCTTGGGACTAGTGGAGGACATCGTTGCCACCGTGTGTGGGTGGTCGTACCCAGCTGATTTCCTAGTGATACAAGTAAACAACGGTAAAGGGGACTTCCCAATAATAATGGAAAGGGTATGGCTAAGTACTGTAGATGCATGCCTAGGAATCCGTGATCTTTCCCTGGAGATATTTAAGGAGAACACTTTTGGAAATATTGAAAAGAAGAAGGTTCCATGCATCACATATAGTGATACAAGGTGCCATTATGTGCAGAGATAAGGGGTTGGGCAAAGTTTAGCATTGCTTGCATGCAATCGGTGTGCACAAGACATTAACCCATAAAAGTGCCTATATGCAGCAGCCATAAGACAAAGAGACACCTAGTGGCTGATAGCTGATTAGGAGAGAAACTTACTAATGTGCATGGAACTCACTGAGGGAATAACTTGTGCTCACGTCAAAAGCATAGATGCACTAGAGAAAGTTCATTGGATCTCCTCCTTCCAACTCAGTCATGGGGTAGATGGCCACCTCTACGGACCATTTTAGGCTGTACACCACCTTGTTCTTGGGACTCCATTCCATTATTTTGTTCCCATCATTCTTTCTCCATTTTCCACCTCATTGCTGGTTGTATCAATCGTCTATATTTTGGTTGATGCATTGTTTTCTTTTTGGTAAATTTTTGTGGTTAAGACTTTAACTCTTGCTTCCGAATGACATTTCCAGATCCTATGGACTCTTTGAATGTGGGTTTGTCAGGGCATAACGGGCATGAGTTTGCTTTGGGGAGGACCCACTGGAATTCCTATTTGGCGCATCAGTTAACTTCTTTCCCTTAAACATTTCTACAATCAACATTTGTTTTGTTCATTCCCACTTTTAACATCCATTTTATTGGTGTTTCCAGTGTTTATTTCTCTCCATATTTCTTATTCCTTATCTTTTTCCATTCTATCGCTACCAGAGGATAGCTCTTAGTCATGGGGGTCCTGGTCCAATTTTTTCAATTTTCTCCTAACCCCTACACCTTGGGTAGTCACTAGTGTTATATCTCTAGAATCCATATTAGCCATATCACAACTCAGCCGATGGACCTTACACTGAGGCAAGGTATCAACTGTATTGTGACTTATCCTTGCTCATATGTGATTGTGTTGTGTGTGCAAATGGAAATCATACAACAATGGACTGGACCTAGAGGAAACACTTAGGATGGACTGGTGATGAAATGATTGTGCAAGGAACAAGATTGATGGTGCACTCATGGATGAACAACGGAAGATGTAATCTTGGCGTCAGCAGCAACACGTCTTCTCCTTTTCTCTCTATCTTCTCTCTCAGCTGCCAAATAAGGCCAGATGTCAAATGTGCATAGTGTTCATTCTTGTAGTCATGAACACTAATGTTGCCATGTATTGCAATGTTGGTCCGTTCACATGTCACCCATATACCATTAGTTTCATTCAAGCCAATAATCCCATACCTTCCCAATATTTTGTAAGGAACTCGAGGACGATTTTTCATTCAGTCATGGGGGTATGATGAGCCATGATATCGCATCTGCCATGCGATATTGCGTCCTGCCTCATCTTCTATAAATAAGAGGCAACGCCCTTTGTTCCTGATAGTTAGACTTAGACCTTAGCCAAACTCTTACAGTTTTACCATTCCAGAGTTAGAATAATTTCTGTGTGCCCGCAGTAGGAGTCATAGAGTGAATGGATCTTTATTTGAGAAAATTGTACCTCAGCACACATTTGTGTACGGCAATAAAGATGAAATTTATGATAAACCTTGCAGCATACAAATTAAGTTAATTAGGAATTAATTATTGATTGAATGTTTAATGCTTTCCTAGTTAATTAATCTCTCTCTCAACCTTCGATCCTCTTAGTTAAGTATACTCATATTCGTATGGTTGAGTGTAGGGGTACCCCGCCACTCATCAAATATGCATAAAGAAACATTTGTATCATGAAGATGATTAACAAGATTGATTATTGGTTAAAGCATGAAGATCAATACTGATTACACTTCCAATTACCCCCTAAGCAAGGGATTACTGGAACGTAAGGCTCTATAAATATCATTTGGAAGCAAGAGTTAAAGTATTAACGACAAGAGTATATTGAAAATAAAATAATGCATCCACCAAAATATGGACTACTAATACAACCAACAATGAGGTGATAAATGGAGAAAGAAGGATGGAAAGAAGAGAATGGAATGGAATCTTAAGAATAAGGTGGTGTACAGCCCCTTGTGTATTAATGGTTAATGTGACTTAGTAGATCCCATTCCAAATCTAGCCTCAAACAAACCACATTCAGTGACTTTGCATTAATACATTCGGCCCATCCATCGACTTGAAGTAATAAGAATTCCTTCACCATAGAGCCACCACCATTCCAACGAAACGAAAGAGGAGAAAGTAGGAAGCAAGAAGGGCCTTAGTTAGAGGGAACATGTTTATTTTAGTTCTATAACTAGTGCTTATAGCCCAAATTATTATTTCATCTAAGGGGTGTGCTTTGAATTCTCACTATTTTTTTTTGTGTTTTTGGGTGAGAACCACACTATGCAAAGACTTATTATTTTTATTTGCTCAGCTTCTTGATAATGGGGCAACGTTGAAATAGTAAGAAAACTCAAGAAGAAAACATCCAAGCACCCAAGAGAATGGCCAACACAAGTGCATCAAGTTCCCTTAAAGTCAAACCCTTTTCAATCCTTAAGTCCTTCCTTAGTTTGAGAAATACCTAGTCACCGATTCGTTGATAGTTCTTATTATTAAAAAAGGTGACTGTACAGTTCCAAGCCAAGAGAGACCATAGAAATTTATGGATGTGTAGATGATGTGAACTCATTGTCTGCTATATCAAAAGAACCATACCTTAGTATCAACATCATAACTTAAAGGTAAAAACCAAATGTTAGCAATCAGTGGAATACAGTTCATACCACCATCAAAGCACTTATTAGGTAACGAATCAAACAAAGTAATGAAACACACACAAAGAAATTAAAAAGTGTAAATGATGTTGTAAAACAAAAATAAGAAAAGTTAAAGAAATTTGTAAAACAAAAAATGTGTAAAACAAAAATGTGTAAAACAAAAACTTAAAAAGAAACTGAGGGCCTCAAATGATCAACATAGGTGGCCATCTCCCCCATGACTGAATTGAAAGGGAGAGATCGAAAATAATGAGCACTTGTTTGAATTTCTTAGAAGTGTCCAACTTCTCCCAATTGATGTTTGTAGATTAAGGGTTGGAAGTTGGCAATGCTCTTTCTCCAGTGTATCTATGCTTTTGATGTGAGCACAAGTTGGTCCCCCAGTTAGTTCCATGCACATTGATGAGTTTCTGTCTTGATTAGCTGTCAACCACTGGGTGTTTTCTTGTTGTATGGTTGCTACATACAGGCACTTATGTATGTTAACTTCTTGGGCACACCTGTTGCATGCAAGAAATGCTGAACATTCCTATATACCATCAGCCTATGTATCACTGTATGTGATGCACCTTCTACTTCTCAATATTCCCATAAGTGTTTTCTTTAGATATCATGAGGGAAAGATCACGGATTCCTAGGCATGCATTTACAGTACTTAGCCATGCCCTTCCAATTATTATTGGGAAGTCCCCTCTGTCATTGTTGAGTTGTATCACTAGGAAATTAGCTGGGGATGACCAACCACACATAGTGGTAACAATGTCCTCCACTAGTCCCAAGGGAATAGTGATGGACTGGTCAGCCAGCTCTAAGAGAATATTGCTCTTCTTTAGTGGAGGAAGGTTTCAGGCTTTATACATTTCTTGCGATATCAAGTTGACTCTGGAACCTGAGTCAAGAAGAGCTTTACATGGTTCATTCCCAGCAACTTGGAGGTAGATTAGGGGACTTCTAGGATCATAAAATTTCTTGGGAAGGTGGCCCACCTTGATCTAGTCAGTGACGGTATGTGTTAACATAACTGTATGCGTTGAGCTCTGTTGTTGGTTTGAAGGGAGCTCCAAAGCCTTATTTGATGGAAGAGTGTGCACAGGCTCAACTGCTTGTGGTTGTGAGAGCTTGTTTGGGCTTTTGGTTTTGAAGAAAGGTCTTTTCTTCATGCGGTTGTCAAAAAAAGCATTGAGTTAAAGGTTTATAGCTCTCGTAGCATTAAATTGCTATGGTTGAGTGGGGAGTTCCCCTTGCATTGCTGGAGTAGGTGGTAGTGGAGCTATCAGTGGCGGATGGATTCGGAGGATGGTATGCACGTGGTGTGTCTCTCCCAGGAGAAGGAGTCCTATAATACTTCCAATATTGGTAGTAACATGGTGGTGTCACACGACCAACAGAGTCATGTGGAGAGATTGGCTACTGCACGTAGTAGCCATATGGATCGGGTTGCCAGTAAGGGTATTGTTGTCTCGATGGTGGCATCCCCCATGACTGTGGGTATTGCCACTGCTAATGTTGTTCGATAGGTTATGGTGGAGTTCCACTTGGATAATATGTTAAGGATTGGTGGAACTGCCTTGGGTTACCTTGGGGATAAGGTAATTGTTGGGGTGCTTGTCATTTGTTAAGTCTTGGGTTGAGTGCATACACCCTAGACTCTTGTAGGTCTGAGATTATCAGGCAACATTCCTTAGGATGATCATATTGGTATATCTCACATCCACTGTCATTGTCTATATCAGAATCCACAACCTCTTCAGTGATAGTCATTTTGCCGTTACCTTTGTTACGTGCATGGTCCAAATCCCTCTTCTTTTTCTTATCATGGTTACTACTTCGCTCCTTAGACTCCTCTACAATTTTTAAAATAGTTTCAAATCTACTATCTAAGGAGTCCCACATCTGATCTACATTAGTTGACACTTCTGTTGTTAATTTTTAAAGTGGAAAGATTTTCCTACTCACTAACTCTTCGAGTGGTGACTCATCCTCCTCCTCACAGAATCTCACTCCCCTTTTTGGAGGGAAGGATCATGGTTGTATTCTTCCGTGCTTTCTCTCTTACGTAGCTCTCCTTCTTCCTTAGCTACTTACTCTAACAATATATGAACCTCATGGGACCTAAGTTTAGATAATCTCCCTTGGGCATATGTCCCAAGGGTTCTCCTAGTTTCATGTCTTATCCCATCGACGAGATGGCGTAGTTGATCCCATTGTGTGTAACCATGGCCCGAGCAACGATGTAACAATGCATAATATCGGTCCATGGCAGCATCCAAGGGTTTGTGATTACCCTGCTTCCATCCTTGGATCTACTTTCACATGTTGGACACTAGGGAGTACGTTTGATATTTATCATTAAACATTTCTAACATCGTACTCCACCTTTGAATGGATTCCGATTCTAAGGAACGGAACCAGCTTTTCGCTTCTTTTATGAGTGTTCTTGGAAAGAAATTTAACTTTTGCCACTCGTTTTCAATGTTCTGCAAGGCATAGGCATCATGGAATGGCTGTAAGTGATTTTGTAGATCAACGTTGTATCCCCTCTCAAATCGTGGGATATTATTCATGTCTAGTCTCTTAATCTGGCTATCTTTTTGGTGCCTTGTAGGTATTCTAACGGCCTCCGTAATGTCTAACATGCTTGGGGTTGAAAGTAGGGGTTCATCATGGTTGTTTCTCTCATGTCATCTGTGATGTCTACGTGGTTCCCTACTTTTCCTCCTTCCATGTTGTGATTCCCTAGAATGCCCTCATCCTCGCTCTCAACTCTCTTGTCGAGGTCTCTCGTTTTGCTTACCCTTTTCCTCACGGTTAGGTTTCTTATGACTACATCCCAACGTTGAAGTTGAGGGTGAATGTTGCGATGAAGTGAAAGAGGAAGGACAACCATTGCCATGATGATGTTTCCTACCTTCCCTTCAGTGATCTCGACCCCAATCATGATGACAATTAGAATGCTTGCCCTTATCTTGTGTTTGTGTTCCCTCATTGAACAATTGGTGTTCATGGGAATCAAAACCAGGATTGTGTATCGTGGAGCGAAGGTTCTGATACATCACCTACTCACTATCATTAGGAGGAGGAACATCATTTTGTGGAGAACCTATTAAGATAGGTTCACCACCCTTAATTTCTCTTATGATGGACGAAGCATTATGGGGTCCTTTGCCCTTCAACGATGTGTGGTAACTTTCCTGCCGCAAGTCCCATTGACGTTAGAATTCTATGGAATGGTAGTCCCTTACGTTGTAATTGCATGCAATGTACTCAGCATATAATTAGAACATGCCAGTTTGTGCTAGGGCACGAAGGAGCATGTTGTGGGCAGCTCTGTTTGGAGGCAACACTATGTTACCCTTTAAGTCTCTCCAACGTAGTTGTTCATCTTCATGGAAGACAAAGGTGAAGTTGGGTATATAATCATCATGATGAGTATATACCACACTAAATTGTTGAGGAACTGATGATTCTTGGTTATGTATGTTGTGCCTTCGACTGTCTCTAGTGTTGGTCCTAGGCAGTGAAGTGCTTTTGTGTGGAGAAGAAGACATTTTAGTCTTGTTCGGTGTGATGTTTGTTGTTATGTTATTTTTTTCTCTTGATTAACCCTAAGGGTTCGTTTTAGGTTCCCAACAATGTGGATGATATCCTATGTTCTACATAGCGCACAAACAACTAAGTCCTCAACAATGGTGCCAATGATGAGTGGCGAGGTACCCCTACACTCAACCATATGAATACAAGCATTACACGTTTGATCTGGTCGAACTCCAAGGACTAAGTGCTTATGCGCCTTATGTAACACTTAAGGTTAATCAATCGTTGTCTTCCCAAACTTACTCATATCGTCATGGTTGTATGGTTAAGTAAGTCTAAGGTATATGATTTTTATGTCTTTTATCTTTTTATTGCCTATGCTAAGAGAGGAAAGGGTGAAGAGACTAAATGACTAACTTTAATTAACTAAGTTCTAAGTATCCTAGCATTAGTATCCATTCTCACTTACTGTGCACACCCTGAACCAGTGCAATTCTACTGGGATTACCAAGCGTAGCACACATGCTCAAAGCAATCGTACTAAATGCACTTAACTTAGGAGTTGAGGGTTGAGAGAGATTTAATTATCTAAGAAAGAAATTAAACATTTAACATTAATTAAATCCTAATTAGCTTAGTCCATACACTGCAAGGTTTATCAAAAAGTTCATCTTTATTTTCGTACACAAATGTGTGCTCAAGTACAATTTTCTTGAATAAAGATCCATTCACTTTGAGACTCCTACTGCGGGCACATGGAAATTATTCTATCTCTGGAATGGTAAAACTGCCAGAGTTTCACTAAGGGTCTAGATCTATATGTTGAAACAAGGGAATGCCACCTCTTATTTATAGAACTGGCGACAGGCTACGATATCGCGTACATGGATAGCCTCTTTAGAGCTTGTTAATATTGGGTAGCAAGATGGGTAGCAATTAAAGCTTGACTTGTAACATCTGAGTTGCTTCCTGATCCACAAATAGCCTCTGTTCATCTAAACCCAGACATGTCCAGGCACCAGTGGGTGACCTTGTGAGATTGTTAATATTGCCTTCCCAATGGCATTGATGAGGTTGGATCATATATCAGTAGAAAAAAAATTTAGCCCTCTTTTATGACCCTGCAAATCATGGCGTTTGTGCTTCTTGCAAAAGACCCATCAAAAGACCTGCATCCTTAGCCATAAATCTTCGCCAAATGTGGCATCAAAATAAGACCGAATGAGGAAGAGAGCCTCCAAAATCTAAATTCACAAGTTGTAAATGCCTTCTCTTCATTCCATTTTTGTTTTTATCGATGACGAATTATAATATGTGCAGTGTCCACTAGCATAACACTTGCCCATTTGGCTCATGTCTAAAAGCCATTAATGTTGATGCTATGATTTGTAGATACAAATATTGACAATGAACTGAAAATAATTGTTAAATACATATTCAATATCAAAACATTTAAACTAAATATAGAAAGAAAAGGAAACATAATGAATAGGGAATGTTACGTAAGGAAACATCTTTACAAATAACTGATTCCACACAAAAGAGGGATACAATTTGGAGATCTACTAGTCACTAAGAATCAATTAACACACAAAGGAGGGATACAATTTGGAGATCTAATAGTCACTAAGAATCAATTAAAAATGGGAGAAAATAAGAGTGGTAGAAAATTGGATGAAGTAGAAAACACCCAAAATTCTTTCTATTGAGGAAGATTGCTAGGACTCATGCGGAGGATCTATGATTTCTCCATAATAGTAAGATTCCTTGAAGTAGCATTGTGTGAATTCCCCATTCAAATGGATCTATTTTACCATAGCTTTGTAATAAATGATATCATTATTGTAATAAAATTTGAAAAGACAAGTAATTACTTGAAAAGGACAAGTTGTAATGAGACCCAAAGTAGTACCTTGTAATAATTGGCATCTTTTGTGGAGTGACTTTCAGGGGGCTTGACTTAAGGTATTTGTACCCACAAATTAAAGAACGTGTCAATATGGAGATACAAAGTCAGTAAAGTAAAGGAGATTAAAGAGTGTCAAGTAAAGTGGAACAAGAAAGTGACTAGCCATCCCTTTTGTTTAGCCACATAACCCATGTTTGCATACACTGTGCACACCATAGGCCGACACACAACCCATTTCTACATACACCGTGAACACCATAGGCCCTACTATCAAGATCACTGCAACTCCTTGTTGGCTAGCAACAAAAATGGCCATAGGTCCTTACTAGGTAGTTGTTGTCTACACCATAGGTCATGACCGTCTATTGGGAAAAAATCTAGCAACTGATAGAAAAAAACAAGTTCGTCAATTGATTGGAAAAATTTGGTTCATCCATGGAAAAATTTTGAATTTAAAAATCAAAATTTAAATTATCAATTATGGTCAAGTTTAATCAATTGGTCAACTTGATAGGTTGGGAGTTCAAGAAATGAGAATTCTATAATTAAGCATACTAGTCTTAGAGTAGTATTGGGATGAGTGACCTCTCGAGAAGTCTTAAAATTCATGCCCAAATGCTGAACTTAGAAAGCCCATAAATTTTGATTTTAAAAGCCTTTTTCAATGAACAAAGAGTCAGTTCTAGCAAATTTCACCTTTTCAATTATAATTGTGAAGTTTTTAATCTTTGCCCTTAAATCGTGCCTTAAGAGTCTCAATTGTTAGATTTAGCATAACTCATGCATTTGATGTTCATTTTTAACATATGAATAGTTGTTTCTAACATCTTTCAACCTTTTGAATCCAATGATGATATCAAACTAGTTATTCAAGAAAGTAATAATTAGATAATACTTCACATCATGCCTTATTAGGCCCACAAACTAGATCAACTAACTTGATCTAGCAATATAATGGTTAAGACTAAAGAATCTAATATTTCTGGCTATCTTAGACATTTGGATTAAGTGGTTAGGTTATGCATATAATTAGACTTAGGCCACTAACCTCTAGTGTGTCATTAATAACATTGCCAAAGTTCGTGTCCTAAGGGAAATAGAAAGGTCATTGAGAGTGTTAAAAATGTAGCAAACCATTGTTGGCCCAACAAATCAAGCAGTTAGAGAAGCAATTGGAAAACTAGAAAATGGCAAGAAATATTTATACCAATCTAGCCTGCAACCAAATCATTTGACAAAAAACATCAACCATCATGAAAATTTATAACCTTGTCCCGACAAGGCATATGATACGTGTAAGAAGAAATGAACCAAGAGTAAATCCAAGTATAAGCATGAAGGTCATAATGTACAATGTTCTTGCAAGGTCCCAAACCAATGAAAGATGGCACCTACAATGTTCACCTTGGGCCTTAGACTAGCATGAGCACCAATACCCATATATATTTAGACTAGCATGAGGAAGAAAGAACGATTGAGATTCCAAAGAAGTCACATAGCCTAAGCATTAGTACTTAAAATGAAATCATCAGGAAGATGTGTATGTATGATCAACACACTTTAATCATTGATCCAACATGTCTAGATGTTAGACTTTATCAGGTATTTTACTTGATTAACCAAATAAAGAAAAGTTTAAAGTATAAGCTATTCCTAACCTATAGTAGTCTTAAATAGTATCATTCACCTATGTGAAGACTTTAATGCAAAAGCTATAAATGGAGTTCATTAAATCTAAAAATATGAAAGAGTGAAAGAGCCTTTGAAAGAGGAACCTAATTTGAAGAAGATGTTTCCATCAGCTCATCATACCATTTCATTGGCTAGTGCATACTTTGCCTATTTCAAATCCTTAGTAGATAAGTTGAATCACAAAATACAAGAACAAATAATGCTCATGGATCATATTCATCAAGAACCACAATTCACCAATTATGTTATCATGATTACTGAAGATGAGTTAACATCTTTCTTTATTGAGACTTTATATTACATTTAGTATGATACCCAATTATTCCAAGTTACTAATCTATTAGAGTTAATTCCTAAGGAAGAAGTTGAGGAGCAATATTGAGTCCTGCCATTCCAAACTAGGGCATCCAACTATATTGTCCTTATTGCAGAAGTACAACTACATTTATTGTTCCCAGAGATTGATAAAAATTAAGGAGTTTCTTAGCTTTACTTCTACTTCTTATTTCTTATTATTCTTTCTCTTTATTTATTTAATTTATATGTCTAATTTAGGCAATTAAAATATTTTGGTAATACAAGTGGAAAAAGGATTTGTTCTACCTTCACTTAGATAACCAAATATGTGTTACACTTTGTGTAACGTTGGTTAGGATTGGTGATTAGTGGTTGGTAGACCTTTAATTCACCTATTTTCATGACCTAAAGATTAAGATGAGTTGTTGAAATAATATAATTTATTTTCCTCAAATATTTTTTTTGATTTAAATTTCATTTGCAGAATAAGCATAAGGAATTTAAAATATTCAACCTCATTTTAAAAGGAGAAAATGAAGCATTAGAGCATTGGAGCATAGAGGGAATATTAGAGCATATAGAAACATCATCAACATGGATATGTTTGAGGATGAATGAAACTAAGTGGGGTAGTTTGTGATATCCCCATTCCTAATTGGAGTTTTTTTTTAGTAAAGATGGTGTCATTTTGTAACAAATGATGTATTTATTGTAATAAGATCCAAAAGGACAAGTTGTAACAAAACCTGAAAGAGCACATTGTAATAGTGGGCATGTCTTATGAGGTGATCTTTGGGAATTTGACCTAAGGTATTTATACTTGCAAATTAGAGGTCATTCCAACATGGAGTTGTGGAGCCAATAAAGGCAAGTTATCAAGTGCCAAGTGAAGTGGGACAAGAAGGTGACTGGCCATCCCTTTTGGTTGGTTATAAGCCTAGCCATGATGGTAGTGTTGGATTGTCTCTAAGGGATAGATTCCAAGGAAGATAATCCCAAGGAACCCTAAAAAAATGACCCAGATACACTATTTCTAAATTAATAAAGCATTCTTTTTATTTTCTTTTACATTTTCCCTTTTGCATTCTTTACACATAATGTCAAAGATTACTTATATTTAACATTTATCATCACATCCAAGAACAATATGTCACATGTTCAATTTTATTGCTTTGCATTTGCTCATTTAGGCACTAGCATTTATCCCATATCTGAGTCACAAACTATCATGTTAGATTTGGAGGTAAACTTTAATGTTTTGACTCTTTTTATTCTATGTGAATTTTACAAAAGTTTTGATGAGTCGCGGTAAGTTCGCTATGTCGACATAGCCTCATTGACTAGGTATCATCATCGAGGCCTAGTCAATGCATCTTACCATGAGTTGACAAGGCCTCATTGATGTAGTGTCATGTGTTGTCTATAAATACATGCTTGTAGCCACATTTATGGGATAAGTAGATTGTAGTTGCAATGGAGCTCTTGCATTTTTTCGATTTGAAAGTTAGAATTTTTTTCCCTAAGTGCCCGCAACAGGAGTCATTGAGTGTACAAATCTTTATTTGAGCATTGTTGTACCTGAGCACAACAATGTGTGTGGCAATAAAGATGAGCTTTCTGATAAACCTTGCAACACTTTGGATAGATTAGCTATTTTATTTAGGCATTTACTGTTTCCAATTATTTATTAAATGCTTTTAATTAGTTATTAAATATTTCCTAGTAATTACATTAATGAGTCAATTAAGCAAGATAGATTACACACATAAGTACGACCACTTCGAGCATAACACATATTAACTTGGTAATGATAGTAGCGTTATTGCTTGATATGCCTAGTAGCATAGCACATGGTTACCCAGCAGTCGATACGTGGGTTCAAGACATGTATGAAAAGTGGGATTGGATGCTCATGCTAGGATTAGTTAAATGCTAGTTAATTAGTTAATTTAGATTAGTTACTAAAATTCCTTTTATCTACATTTGAGCACCAACTTATAAAACACAAAATGATAAAAATCAAATGCCTCAGTTACACTTAACCATACCAATGAACATCACAAGTGTAATTGGGAAGACAACAATTAACCATAAGGTAAGATTCACTTCCTAAAGGACTAGTGCATCAAAAACAATAAAGTCTATGGAGTTCAACTGGATTGCATGTGAATGTTTTGTGATTCATATGGTTGGGCATAAGGGTACCTCGCCACTCATCATTAGTGCCATTGCTAGGGACTTTGTTTATGAAACGTGCACTATTTAGGTTTAAGTGGATATCATTAATATCGTTGTATGAACCTCAAGGTCAATATCATTCCCACTATACATAGAGTTATAAAAGCACATTAATAATTTTATTTTGTTTTGCAAAATATATTCTTCTTTTCACAAGCATGAAGATACCAAACCATAAATCCCACAAGAATGCAAAGTGGTATACACTCATCCAGATGAGTTTGGGTTAAATTTCACCTTTTATCCTACATTAGGATGAACAAATGAGATGGCATGATATGAAGGGAAACATCGTCTTGCCCCCTAATTGATCTATGCTTGGGATGCTATTTAAAACTCATAAGAAGTTGGACATCTTAGATCTTCATGAAGAATACGTTGTGGATGGATATGACACTTGAAATTACTATCCCACTGAAACACAATGCAAGCGGGATCAATGTCAAGAGAAACTCCATGAAGCTACAAAGGGGAAACATTACACTGATCCCTTGTTCCTACTAACTCAAGATAACATTGAGGATCCTCCTACTAAAGGTTCTCAACATGAAGATTCTCCACCTCTTGATACTAGTGATGAGGATGTGAACCTAAACCTGTGATCCACTATCCATAAATTAGGTTTAGGAAAAAGTAACAACCAAGGTGGGGACTTGGGTAAACATTGCAACAACAAGGGATTTAAGAATGGAGATTGTAATAAACATAAGAGTGGTGGTGGATACTGTGGTGGCAATGATGGTCCAACATCCTCTTCTTCCTCTTCATCTGATTCTAAACATTCCTCTTCATCTGATAGTTCTCATAGAAGCCATCGTCTAAACAACCATCATGAAGGTGATCGTTGAGATAGCAATGATCGTGAAGGCCACCAAAATCAAAGGGATGGCTGAAACCATCATTGGTGTCATTGATGCAGTGATGCTAATGAACCTCTATTAGCAACTTGAAGTGTGCTCAAAATTGTGGAGGTAGTGAAAATCCCAACCAAGTATTTGAAGGATAGTTAGATCAAGTGCCTAGACATGCACAATATCCCAAGATTTGAAGGGGGATACAACTGTGACCTGCAAACACATCTGCAAGATTTTGAAGATGCATGTGCCTTATAAAACATATAGAATGAGTGGCAAAAACTCAAAATTTTCCCAAGGACACTCATCAAGGAAGCTGAAAGTTGGTACCGATCCTTCAAGCTAGAATCTATCCATAGATGGAGTACCATGTTAAAACTATTCAATGAAAAATATTAGATGTAATCCAGAGTGTCTAATCTAAGAAGGAAAATCCAAGGCTAGAAACAGGGAGCACATGAACCCTTGGATGCTGCCATGGGCCAATATTACTCACTCTTACATCGATGCCCTAGCCATGGTTATTCTCAGAGGGAACAATTTTATCACATCGTAGATGGGATTAGAGCAGAAACTAGAAGAACCCTTCAGATGTATGCTCAAGGAAGATTGTGTGAACTAATAGCCCATCAAATCCAAAGGCTAATTGAGTAGGTAGCAAAAGAATAAGGTGAGCTATGAAAGAGGGAGACTGCTACAGAGTATAATAGGGACTTGTCCATGAAAAAATGAGAGGTCTAATTTTGTGACAAGGAGGAATCACCACTTGATGAAGTGGTGAACAGAAAGACCTTACCTATTCAAATTCTTTTTAACATTTCGAACAAGGTTGACAAGTTATGGGGCTCTTTGGATGAAACGTTTCAAACCACTTTGAAGATTGTTGAGGAATCCAAAGAGCATAATTGTATGAGGCAAAAAGAAGCTGAATGTGCCTACCAAAGAGGTAAGGTCAAAGCTACTATAGTAGAGGAAGTTATGGAGTTTGAATATAATGATGAAACTGAATGTGACATCTATTAATATGAAAATCCCAAGGGATGTTGCCCTATGGTGTCACACTTACAAGAGTCTGGAGTGTATGCACTGAATCCTTGCCTAGCATGTAAGCAAGCTCCTAAATGATTACCTTACCCTTAACGCAGCCCAAGGCAGTTCCACCAGCAACAACAAGCTTACTACCTAAGTGGAACTCCTCCACAACCTTATGAAGAATACCAACAGTGGTACCAACCACAATTGTGGGGAATGCCACTACCAAGGTAGAAGTACCCTTATAGGCAACCAAATCCATACGAGTGCTATGTTTAGCAGCCCATCTTCCCTAGAAGCTTTGTAAGTCATACATCATTCTAGCATCACCATTACCCTCTAGAGTATCACTGAATACATTCACCATCTATTTGATGGAAAAACCCATATCCATATCTTTAACATCCTCCACATCCCTTTACACCTACACCTCCACCTTCAACCCAATTACCTCTTGCTCCATCTATGTAGGGTGAGATTCCTCCACATCAATAACAATGAAATGCTACATGGGCTATACACTTAACCAATTTTTCAACTAAGTGGTCTAGATAATCGATCAAGGAAAAGGCCTTCCTTCCAATCGAGTAGTCCTCTTTAGCCCTCACAACCTACTCTGGCTTATCATCCTGCATCTCCATCACCCTCATCTTCTTCATGAAATACCTTCGAGTGCCCTTCAAACCAAGTATCTTCTAGGATCCACACTATAATGCTAACCCATGCTATTTCTGACTAGATCAAGGTTGGAAATCTTCCTATGAAAAGATCTGATCTAGGAAGTCCACTCATCTATCTATAGATCGTTGGACATGAGCCATGTAAGGCTCTTCTTGACTCTAGTTCTAGAATTAATCTCATCTCCCATGACATGCACAAGGCTTGGAACCTACTACCTCTTAATAAGAGCAACATTCATCTTGAATTAGCAAATTAGTCGATTACTGTCCCTCTGGGATTAGTAGAGGACATCTTGACCACAATTTGTGGGTGGTCCTATCTTGTTGATTTTCTAATGATCAAGGTGGACAAGTGCAAAAGTGACTTCCACATCATCATGGGAAGGGCTTAGTTAAGTAGGGTCGATGCATGAATGAGTATAAGGGATCTATCTCTTGAAACATCTAAGGAAAATGAGCTAGGAAAGATTAAGAAGAAGTGTATTCCATACATCATGTACAACGATAACAAGTGCAATTGCATGCAAAAGATTTGGTCCATAAAAAGCACATAGATTAAGGCATGTAATCAATGTGCACAAGAAATTAACATTCAAAGGTGTTTGTATCCAGCAACCATAAAGCAAGAGGGCACCCAGTGGCTGATGGCTGATTTAGATAGTAGCACAATATGCATGAAGCCAACTGAGAGCTTAACATGTGCATATGTTGAAAGCATAGATAAAATTGAACAAGTTCATTCCCAAATTTCTAATGAAGATGATGATACCTATTAGGGAGAGTTGGAAATCCCTAGTAACTTTAGGCAAGAGTCCTTAGAACTAAAAACTTTATCAGTCGGTACGGAGTATGCATTTTAAAAGAATGGTAAAGCAGTCATAATTAATGCCAAACTTGCTTCTGAACATAAAGAAAAGTTGTTTAAGGTGGTAAATAAATGGTCAACAACCTTTGCTTAGTCATATCTAAAGCTAACAAGAACTGATCCAAGGATATGCTAGCATTGCATCTACACCAACTTGACCATGAAGCCTAGAAGGTAGCCATAATGGTAGCTGTTGATGCATAAATTTTGGTCACACCAACACCGGGAAAGAAAACTCATTTTAGGAGACTATTGCCTAGGGTGTCTACTGTATGGGTACGGAGACCTGGGAATAGTCTTAGTTGGAGAGGGCTACGTGGCCTTTTGCAAATAATAAACAAGAAAGAAATCTAGAATTTAAATTAAATAATTATCTCCAATACAATAAGTGATTAAAGGAACTAAATTTTTCCTAGTTCTACTGACGTTGCTAGTTCGTGACTGCCGTTGGTATCCACTATTGGGTAGGAAGATTGTGATCGCTAAGAGAGAGGGAGAGAGAGAGAAAGAGAAAGAGAGAGACTACCCACTGCAGTCCACATAGAGTAGTTCTCAAAGCCTACCATAGTTTGCCACCTTTTATGCACTGTCTTAGAGAGGAAGATCGTTCAACCACGTCTACATCATCATGACAAGCACCTACCGTTGCTAAGAAGACCTACAAGGATCTGATTTTGAGCCATTGGCTCCTACCTTAGAACCTCCTCAAAGATCAACTAAAAGCCTATAAATAAAAGAAAAGAAAGGAGGAAACTGCTGCTTAGTGGAGAGGAAGATACCCCTTCAGATTGATAGCCAGAGCCTATTTGGGACTCCCTCCCTTCGTTCCTCTAGAGCCCCTCCCCCAGACTCCATTTTATAGCTGCTACGACCATCCATAATGATGTCTATGTTTCATGTAACGACTACAAAAACCACCATTACTTCTTTTGTAATAATGCCCACATTCTCCAATTAAGTGCCCTGTTATGTCCATAACCATCGTAACTTCTGAAACATCTACTACTAATGACCGTAACTACCATCATTAATGACGTAATTGTCATAACTTTCAAAACATTTGCCACTAATGTCTGTAACTACTGCCATTAATGGCTACCACCCAGTATTTTAAATTCCGACTACTTGCATGATTTTTATTATGGTTATTAAGAGAGAGAAATAGAGACGTTGAAAATCATGGCTCCATGTGAGCATGGGAGTGTTGATATAAACACTTAGCCTCCAAACTTTTTATTGCATGCTAATGCAAGGGACAAGACCACAAAAATTTTAAAATGATGCAATAGGTAGGGAATTACAAACATCACAAAACAAACAAATGGAAACTAAAAAGTAAACTAAACATGATTAAAATAACTATATAATCAAAAGAGAACTAGATGTGGGCCACCCAAACCACACCATCCTATTTAATCAAACTCTAAATATATAATTTTATTATCTTAACTACATATATCTATATATAATTAAAACATAATTATGATTTATTTCCTAGTCTTCTTACAAAGTAAAAGCCAACAACATGTGGACTACTTTGAGCACAAGACCCATACTAAACTTAATGAGGACGACAAGCTGATATTAGATTGTGGGTACTCACAACTTTCAGATTTTTCCTTTGAATGTTTCTTTGGAAAATAGGTTTAAAAGGGGAAATGTAGGTTAGGGTGAGGATAGCGGCTAGACCCCATCACACTTAAGAACTTATTACACTGCTAATGAACATGGTCCTCATTCCTTTTTTTTTTCTTTTTGAGGAAACTTTGCCCATGATGTACGTCATTTTTTAGGTAGGAATTCCAACACAAGTCTGGCCGATTAGTTGCATGGCCAGTAAACATGGTCCTCATTCCTTTTTTTTTCTTTTTGAGGAAAATTTGTCCATGGTGCAGTTCAACCCTTGTGTATGTGCCTTTAATTACGATTCGATAGCATCATAGTAGGTCTCCTGGGTGACTAAAGGTTCTCAAGTGGAGATGAACACTCTTCACCCTGTTGTTCATAGGGTAACTATGGATCATCACACTTGAGGGCTAGGGCTTATGAGAGGGAAAATAGGGTTTTCCAAAGTCACCTAGTGATTATGGCTAACCATTCTCCAACATCACCTATCATACACTCACATGATCATGATGATTACATGATAAGTTAGCACAGTCTCATGCTCCATAATCCAACATAACTAAAGAAACTAAAACCTTGAAAAAGACTGGGAAGAATCAAAGAATTATTGAAATATATAGTATAAGAAAGATTTTATGTAATAGTAATAAGAAATATTATATAAAGCATTATACTCACATTATTTTCCAATGGTGCTTTAATGATCCAATGCCTAGTCACTCAAAAGATCATAATGATTATTAAAATCATATGCAAAGCAAAAATCAAAACAATATTCCAAGAAAGAAATGATGGGAATGCAAAGAAAATATGCAAATGCAACTATATACAAACATGACGAAGAGGAATAAAACATGCAACTAAAGATCTACTATGTGTCCACAAGGGGCACCTGAGTAGAAATGCTTTGGATGAAATGCATTAAAATTTCTAGGTGACTTATATCCTTACACATTAACAACCTTGTACATATTGGGGCCAATAACATCTTTAATTAGAAATGGGCTTGACCACATAGGAGAGAACTTACTTTGAAGATTTGCTTGGTCAAATTTTCTACCTTTTTCTAAGACTAGGTCTCCAATCTTAAAGACTTCACAAACGTACTTCCAGTCAAGAAATTTTTTAACAATTTGTCAATGCTTAAGATTATGAAAATCAAGACCTAATCTTAACTTACTTGATTGTTTTCTATAAATGTTTTCTTTGGTATAAGTTTTATTAATAGGTCTAGGTCTTGGTGGATCATCGGATATAGCCTTTCTAGGAGAATGTTCCATGGATATGTCATTAAAACTTAGCACACCTTTAAATGTTTTAAGAGGTAGGGCCTTATTTATATCTTTATTTTCCCCTAAAGGTGGTGGATCACTTAGAAAAAATCCATCATGTTGTTGATAAGGTAAGGTGTCTCTATAGCCTTCTTCACCTTCTCTAGAGTTTTGATAGGATTGGGTTGAACCTATATGAGAGATAAGATTTATTTTTGTAGTTCCACTCACATGTTCACTACACTCAACCTCAATAACCCCAACATAAAGATTAGTGTTTTGATCTTCCAAACATTGATTTTTTTGATCCAAGGTTGTAACTACTTGTTTGTAGAAAGGTTCTTGAGGTATAGTCATGTACTCAGATTTTCCTTTGATAGGGATTAATAGCTCTGAGAAATTTCACCTAAAGAAGCCCCCAAACTTGGCTCTAAAAGTCCTAGATAGGAGCACACCATAGGTAGGTGACATGTCAACTCCAAAGATACTTGTGTAACATGTGAATGTAGGGTATTGTTTAAGTTACCCTTTCACTCCTTTTAATCACCCTACTACAAGTACATTGGACCCATCGAGTTGAATCACATTTTTTGTTTGTGGTATCATTTGTGCTTCTAAATTCTTACATACCTTAAGAGGCATGACACTAATAGTTGCTCTAGAATCCATCAAAAAATTGTGAACATTCTTTCCTACAATAATTAGAGTTTTTAGGAAAGGAGGTTGCTCTTTCTCACTCATCATGGAATTGTTTACATTTTGTACTGATGATGTGTTAGGACTTTTAGTGAAGTGAATTTGATTTTTGGGGTTTTGGGATTTTCCTTTATTAGTTTTTGGTCTACAAACTATCTCTTGAATTACCTCTTTCATTTTATTAAATTGTAAAAGGTCATACATTGAGATGTTAGCTTGGGTTTTCCTAAAATCCTCAACTAGATTGTAAGTCTTAGGTTCATCTTTAACTTCTTGTTGAGGTGGAGTTCTTCTAAGTATAGAAGGTGGATTTGGTTTTTGTGGGATGACTCAGTTTGAGTATTTGTGTTACTTTGACTAGGATCTCTTCTATTTGGAGGAGTGTAAGGGTCATTCCTAGTTTGTTATTGTAGGTTGTTCATAATGTCAGTAAGTCTACAATAGTGAGCATTAGGTGGGTTGGGGTTGTTTACCATAACTTGCTCCAATGAGGAAGTCTGTTTGTTTTCTGTTTGATGAGGTTCGTTAAGGACCATAATAGGAGGTTTCCCATTTTGTTGATCTTGGGTGTTGTCACCATATAATGCTAAAAATTGCAGACAAGTCTTCTCAGAATGTTGCCTAGTGTTATGGAGGCAACAATAATTGTCATTAACTAATGAACTAGGATTTTCTAGTTGTATATGATCCTTGTTGTTGTTTCTCTTTAATTCAACTACTTCGTTTGAAAGTTTTTGAAGTGAAGTTAATATCTAGATAATTTGATATTGAGTTTGAGTTGGGGGTTCAATAGGATTAGATACTTTGTTTGTGTTTATGATGGACTGAACTAAGGCCTTTGATTAATCCTCATTCAAACTGGTGTTAGATGGTAAGAATGGAGAATGTGTGGGACCTTGAAAACAACTATTTGTAGGTTGAGTCATTTGAAGAGGAATGGGAGTTTGGAACATAGTATTGGTCAGTGGGAAAGTTGGTAGGGGTAGAGGACTATGTTGCATAGAATTGCTAACGCTCATCATTCCAAACTGGGTTTGAATGCTATTCATAAGGGTAATTTGTTCTGGCTCCATGGCTTTAGCCATTGCTCCCTGTATTTCTGTTATGTTAGGGTCCAATTTGATGGCATAGGCAAAGAATGGGTCAATGGTAGAGAGGTAAAAGTTGAGGATGCCATTAGGTTGTGGATGCATCTCGCTTGGCACATAGGCTAACTGGTGAATGAATCTAAGGTTATAATCCCTAACATTTTCCCCATGCAGCTTTCTTAAGTTGGTGAAATTGCTAGATGCTATGGAAAGGCTTGTGAATTTGTCAAATTGAGTCAAAAACTTATTTTTGAACTCCTGCCATGAGTTAATGGAGGAATTAGGGAGCTTTAGAAAACATTGGGTTGCTTTGGTTCTGAAAGTTGTCACAAATACCCTACATGACACATCATTTTGGACAATTTTGTAGATGCCTAGTAAGGTTTCAAAACATTGTATATGTTGGTGGGCATCACTAGAAGGGTTTGTGGGGTCGTAGAATAAATTTATATTCTGGAGTAACTTTGGGATGCCATGGTAGTTAGTGAAGTTAAAGGGGTTACTGACCAAGGGAGTTGGGTGTTGATTGGCTGCCATCCTAGTCTAGGCTCTCCTAGGAATAAAACTTGGAAAATGTGAGGCTCATTATTTCCTTAATGTGAAGAGACAAGTGATTGGTCGGTTAGAAGCAGAGGAGAGTTCACTCATAAAATAGAACTATAAAATATAAGATAAAACTATAAAATTGAGTAAAAAGAAAAGAAAATATTAAAATAATATATATTTTTTTGGTAAAAAAAACACTAAAATATGCTAACTTTTTTTTTTGAAAAGAAAAATAAATGTAGAAAATTGCAATACTTATAAAATTAAAAGGGAAAATAGTAAAATGCAAGATTTTAGGAAAACAAACTTAAAATTGCATAATCAAATAAAACCACCTTAACTAACCCAAGACTAAGGTAAGGACCGCCAAAACAAAAATTCGAAAATGAGATCGGGAAACAAGAATTAAAAAAAAAAAACAAGGAAAAAGATTAAGGAAAAATGGGTGGTGAGACTCGAAAGTTTTCAAGAAACAAATTTTTGAGGGCAGGAAATAAAGGGCTCAAAATTTCTTTAATAAGATTTTTCAAGACAATGGCTGAAAATAGAAATTTTAAATAAAACAAGTTTGAAACAAGGAAAATGAAATTTTCAAAAAATAAAAACAGGGACTGGAAAAGGATAGAAAATAAATATTTCAGAAAATGAGATAACAATGGCTAGAAAAGTGACAAGAAAAGCTGATAAACAAAATGTGAGAGAATGGCCCTCCTTCTAGTGCCAAAAAGGTGTTGATGCATAAATTTTGGTCACACCAACACTGGGAAAGAAAACTCATTTTAGGAGACTATTGCCTAGGGTACCTCCCATATGGGTACGAAAACCCAGGAATAGTCTCAGCTATAGAGGGCTACATGGCCTTTTGCAAATAATAAACAAGAAATAAATCTAGAATTTAAATTAAATAATTGTCTCCAATATAATAAGTGATTAAAAGAACTGGATTTTCCCAGGTCTTGTTGATGTTGTTGGTCTGTGACTATTGATGGTATCCACTGCTAGGCAGGAAGACTGTGATCGCTAAGAGAAAGGGAGAGAGAGAGAAAGAGAAAGAGAGAGACTGCCCACTACAGTCCACACAGGGCAGCAACTGCAGTTCTCAAAGCCTATCATCGTTTACTGCCTTTTATGCATCTTCGTAGAGAGGAAGATCATTCACCCACATCTACACCACTGTGACAAGCTCCTACCATCACCAAGAAGATCCACAAGGATATGATTTTGAGCTACTAGCTCTTACCTTGGACCCTCCTTGAAGATCAACTAGAAGCCTATAAAGAAAAGAAAAGAAAAGAGGAAACTATTGCTTAGTGGATAGGAAGCTGCCCCTTCAGATTGATAGCCAGAGCTTATTTGGGACTCCCTCCCTTCATTCCTCTAGAGCCCCTCCCCTAGACTCCATTTTATAGCCACTGCAACCATCCATAATAATGTCTACGTTTCATGTAATAGTTACAAAAACCACCATCACTTCTCGTGTAATAATTCCCACATTCTCTAATTAAGTGCCCACTTATGTCCATAACCATCATAACTTCCGAAACGTCTGCTACTAATGATCGTAATTGCCATCATTAATCACCATAATTTCCGTAACTTCCAAAACTTTTGCCACTAATATTTGTAACTGCTTCCATTAATGACTAGCACCTGGCAGTTTAAATTCCCACTACTTGCATGATTTTTATTGTGTTTATTAAGAGAGAGAAGTAGAGACATTGATAATCATGGCCCCATGCAAGCATGGGAGTGTTGACATCAACAACAGCAAAATCCCAAATTGTAGCAAATAATTAAGGAGGAGATAGAGCAACTCCTCAAGGTAGGATTCATCTATCTAATTGCAGATAGTGAGTGGGTTAGCCCACTCATAATTGTACCAAAGAAGGATGGTAAATGGTAGGTTTGCATCAACTTCAGGTTGTTGAATATGGTAACATTTAAGAATCATTTTCCTTTGCCATTTGTAGATCAAGTGTTAGAAACCATATTTAGGCATTGTTATTATAGTTTCTTAGATGGTTATAGTGGTTATAACCATATCCAAATTGTGCTAGAAGATCAGGCCAACAAAACATTCACAAGTCCCTGGGGGACTTTTGCATATTGTAAGATGTCATTTGGTCTATGCAATGCCCCCACAACATTTCAATGCTTGGTCCTTAGCATCTTTAAACAACAAATAAGTAGTGGTGTTCAAGTCTTCATGGATGGCTTTTCCACTTATGGAGCTACCTTCGAGCAAGCCTTGGATTGACTTTAGCAAGTACTAAAGAGACATGCAATGAAATGATGGCTTTTTTCTAGTCTTGCATTCACACTTGCATTTAATTGTTGTTATTATTTCATTTAATCTAGCTCATGCACATTTGTCCTTGAATCTTTCCTTCACTCTCAATACTTGGTTTCCAACACAGACATCTCTATCACAAGCCCTTATATGTATGCATTATAATAAGTTATTTAGAAGCAACAGAAATGGCAATCTCAAATCTTACAGCAAAGCCAGTGCAAGAGCAATACAAATTATTAGAATAAGAATTAGCTCTTACCATCTCCTTATAGAGATAAGGCTTTAGATCAATTTACCAAAAGAAAAGCATATTTGTAAACTATGCAAATAAAGTATAGAAAATGAAGAACATATCTTTTTATTTTTCCCATCTTTACCTCACATTTAAATAAAATACAATATTAATTATTGATCCCATATGCTTGGTGCATTACATCAATGATGTTTTCAATTTTCTTCAAAAATATGTTGAGGCTTTGTAACCATCTAATAATCCTTTGTGATTTTTTGAAATTAACAAACATTTCTAGTTTCTAGAAAATTGTAGTTATTTTCACCTTAGCAATTGGCTTTCAATAGTACCTAGATATCTACCAAATTTGGATCGTTAGCATAATTCTATTAGAAAGAAGGGTACAAAATAGTGCACACAAGCAAAATGCATGAATGATTTTTTTATCATTTGAAGGAAGAAATCTTATAGTAATTTCTTATGATTTTTAGTAAAAAGTTTCTTTTATTAAAAAAAATCAAATGTTGATATTGGATGGGTGGATGTAATTGATTTTGGCCTAAATATCTTTTAAAAATATATATTTTTGAAATGAATGGTTAGGCAAACTATCCCAAAAAGATGTATTATAGCCAAATCCATTTATATAAGAAGGAACAAAATGAAGAAAAGGAGGAACAATGATGAAACCAATACAAGCAAGTTTTGATGAATGAAGCATTAAATGAATAATTAAATGATTTGATGAATTCTAGAAATTTTCTAAAGTCTACAAATTAAATAATCAATTGTCATCCATTCTCATAGCTTCTTCTTACCATTATCTATCATAACTCATGATTCTCTCTACTCTTTACTCACATCAACATTCTCATTACCACTCACCATCATTAGTTTCATTCTCTCATTATCCTCTCATTAGTTTCCTAAAATATCTCATGAACTCATTAATTTGTCAATATTAAGAGGGTGAAGAGTCACTGTTAAGAGGTACCTTTTCAAGCCAAATTTAACCAAAGAATTAATTTTAAATTTTATAAATAGATAGAATTTTCAAGAGCTTTCCAACAAGCCCAAGGTCAAGTCAAAATGCCTAGTAATGAAAAAGTTAGCCTCTCAAAATTTGTAAAAAAGTCTAAAAACGTTTATAGAGAAATATTGCATCTTCAATATGTCTACAAGAAGTCTCTCTTGATATCAAAAGATATATTTCAACTTTGAAGACATCTTTCCAAAGTTAGTAGACATCTTTCTGAAGAGCAAGCAAATAATCAAGATCAGCTTCTGTTATACTTAAAATCCAACAAAGTGGTATTGGAATACCAATTTTAATGTGGGACCAAATAATTAAGGAATTTGATAAATCAAGGTTGGAAACAATCTTGATAAATAAATAATTTGATAAGCCAAGGTTGAAAAAATTCTTAATGATGAAGAATTCCAATAATAATGAAGAAAGTACCTCTTGTATGCATAAAAGTGGATTTATTAAATAATTCATGCAACATGATAAAATATCTTCATAATACTAAATGAAGGGACTATTAAAAAATCATAAATCATAGAGAATTACCTCCAAAATATATAAAGGAATATTTGTCAAAAACATTTATTGAACACGCAAAATATACTTCCATAATATCAAAAAAATATCTCTTTAAAAATTCATGAAGCATGAAGAAATTACCTTCAATATGCATAAAGAAACATTTGTAACATCAAGATGATTAACAAGATTGAATATTGGTTAAAGCATGAAGATAAATGATGATTACACTTCCCATTACCCCCTAAGAAAGGGATTATTGGAAAGTAAAATACATTGAAAGTGCATTAATGATTTTTTCTCATTTTAAGGAAAAACCTTATAATGATTTTTTTATTTTTTCTTTCTAAAAAATGGTCTAAACTCGACTAGGAAGTTCAAAAGTTTATTTTAACAAAAAATCAAGTATTATTATTTGATGAGAAAAAGTAAATGATTTTAGTCCCAAATACCTTTTAAAATTTCATATATTGAAATGAATAAAGAAGGAAAACTTATCCCTAAAAGATGTATTATGTTCCCATTCTATTTATATAAGAGGTCATTTCTTCCATTTGTATGAGGAAAAATATTGAAATCAATAGAGGGAAGTTTTGATGAATGAAGTATTGGATGGCTTCTTTGATGAGAAACAATTATCTTATTTATGTCTTTTAAAATTTTTGAAAATTACTAAATTAGATAATCAATTCTCGTGAACTCACATAAATTATTTTTACCTATCTCTATCTCATAACTCTCATTATTCACTCTACTTTATTCACATGAACATTCTCATCATCGCTCACCATCAAGAGATTCATTATCTTCTCATAAATGTTATTATAGCTCTCATCAACTCACTAATTTATCAACATGAAGAAGATGAAGAGTCAATTTTAAGAAGTATTTTTCCAAATTATATCTGACTAGTCATATGGCATCCAAGGCCTATCCGATTTGATGCATTTGATATTTACTTATTTTAGAGATTGAAGACGATGACGATGACAAAGCCGCCGAGCAGAAGCTGCACAACCGTGTGGCTGCCGATGTAGCCTGCGCCTCCCGCTACGAGAATCCTTCTCTTGCCGCTTGTCACTTTTTTCACTGGATTTCTACAACTACTATCTGAACCTATAGCAGACGAGGAAGTTTCCAAAGAAGCAGACTTGCCTGACTCTAAATTTAAACTTTGGGCTGCTCCCAGTCGCGGCGTCCGATCTGCTCCTCGTCACGGCCGCGGTCGCACAGGCAACAGATCTGTAGATTTTTTATGCCCTGGCCCTGCGCGCTCCACCGACGAGGGTTTCTGGCAAGGATCCGCGCCTGATTCGGATCGGGGTTTCGCCTGGCCTCAGGGTCAGGGTTTCGCCTGGCCGCAGTTCCAAAACTTCGTCTGGCCGCCACCACAGCCCACGCCTCCCTCTGTTTGCCCACCGCCCGCGTCTGCTTCTGCCCTCCTCGATCGCCGCCTCCAGTCTCACGCCCTACTTCCGCTGCTGCTACTGCCGCCTCCACCGCTCGCACAGATTCGCGTTATTTTTTACAGACAACCCTATTTTTTCAAAATCCTCTGAGGTGGTTTGGCTCCAACAGGTTCACCGTAGGGCTACGCTGTGGGCAGAGAAGATCTCTGCTACAGTGTAGTCATGGATGCGTCTCACGGCCCGTCTAGTTCTTCTCAGCAAGGAAGTTCCCCCAACTCCACTAATGTTGATTTTTTT
>MNCI01013468.1:224197-235846 GCA_015680685.1 Gnetum montanum | reverse complement strand
ACAAGGGTGAGAGAATCTAATCACGATGAGTAGCCGATTCCTTGACTAGCCGTATACATCTGTAGATGCTTGTAGTCAAGTCGTACTCACACCGTGCTATGAAAGCAATAAATAACATTAAATAAATAACAAATAAATAAACTAAGTGAATGCTGCAATGATGAAGTAATCTCGATCTTTATTGCCGGTCATGTACGTGTCCAAGTACGGCACACTCGAATAAAGACACCGTATAATCACATTCACCACACTGCGGGCAGACACGGGAAAAATTCTAACTCTGGAGGGATCAAATTGCCAGAGCTTTGCTACTCTAAATTGGGATTATGAATGAAGGGAGTGCCACCTCTTATTTATAGATATGGTGGTGGACCGCGATATCGCAGCTGCGATATCATAGGGAAAGACACGATATCGCGTACACAATATCGCATGGGATGCGATATCGCGGCGGCCGCGATATCGCGTATCGCGGCTTGTGCTAATTGCATCTCATCAGTAATGATCTCTTCCAAGTTATCAGAGAGGCTACCCTTACTAATTTCCTAGGGCCAAATTTAAATCTAGGGATTATTTGTCTTCTTCCTAGATTGGGGGATCCTAGTTGTATCTCCAATTGGCAACCCATTACTCTTCTTAACGTGGTCTACAAAATCTAGGCCAAGTGCTTAGCCTTATGTTTGAAGAAAATTCTTTGTCATATAATTTCTCCCCAGCAAACGAGCTTTGTACCAAGGTGCTACATTTTAAACAATGTGGTTGTTGCCTAGGAAGGTCTTCAGTCGACGGAGGATGACAACCAAGATATCATTTTGATGAAGTTTGATTATGCAAAAGCTTATGACAGTATTAAGTGGGACTTTATTATCCATACCATGACTAAGCTAGGTTTGTTTCATAAGTTTCTTCATATGGTGAAATGTTTATTCTCATCGGCTACTACAAGAATAGCTACTACGTTTAGTATCACTGCTTCCTTCTCTATTCATAGGTCAGTGAGGAAAGGTTGTCCTCTTGCTCCTTACCTCTTCATCATCGCTGCTGACTTCCTTTGTCATCAATTCAAAATGAGGTTCTCTCTAAGGTTTGTCTTTCTTCCCCTCAACATTAGCTACTTAAGATACATTTCGTTGATGACTCCTTTTTCCTCGTTCAAAACACTATTGATAATGTGCAACATCTCTTATCTCAAGTGGAACAATATTACTATCTCTTTGGCTCTGTTATTAATTAGAGTAAATCTTCAATTTATAGCTTCAAAAATAACTACAATCATTTATCCACCTATAACTGAAGCTTATTTAGGACCAATATACACATGAAGATTTTGGGAATTCCCTTCCAATTTAGAGGTCCTACTTCAATTCTCTAGGAGCAAGTAATTTCTCGAATTCAAAGGAAAATCGAAAAGTGGAAGACTAAACCCCTCACCCTTGCGGGCAAGTACCTTGTCTGTAACTTTATTTGTGCTTTTACTCATGTGTATTATTCCTCGTGTTAGGCTTCCTCCCATGCTACCTATCAAAAGCTTGAGCAATTATTTCAGGACTTTATGTGATCATCTAAAGAATCTCAAAAAGGTTTCCATTATGTTGCTTGGAATATTGTTACTCTTTCTAAGAATAAAGGTGGTCTAGGCCTTTTTAATTCTTTCAAACAAGGGCAAACTTTAGTCGCCAAATGATTGGTTCAACATCTGGGTGCCCCTGACATTATTAGAAGTCTCCTCCAGCTAAGACTCCAACAAGCGTTTTCCAAAAATAAGCCCTCTTGGAAAGGTATCCATCCTATTAACTGGATTCTCTCTCCCCATACTATCATTGTAACGAACCACTTCTCCTTGAATTTTTTGCGTTAATGATTGTAATAGTCTTTCTATGTGCTTGTGTGCATGTTTTATTGACAAGTTGTGTATGTGCTTTATTTGGACTATGGTGGAAATGGCTAATTGGAATAGTGATAAATTTGTTGACAAGATTTTTATATGTATTATGATTAAATGTTTAAATACATTATGCATAAGAAATATGATTTAAAATACATGCCAGGAATGTTTTAAAATAATAATAATAATTAATATATGGGAAAACAAAATATTTTTTGTTCTATTTCAACAAAGATGCTGAAAAACAAAAGAAAAACAAAGGACAATACTCTAAGGTGTGCCTCAAGAGCTAAAAACAAGTATGTTAAGATGTAAAAGAATGCTCATATTAAGGAACTTGACCTATGAATCAAGTTGGAAGAACCTGACCCATGAATCAAGGATATTGTGTGCAAATATCGTAGTGTTATATTTCATTTTTTTTATTTTATCTAAATGTGATGCATTGCTCTTTTTAGTTTACAATAGTATAGAGTATAAGCATCCTCTCCATGGCTACAGAAAGGTCATGTGATGACCTTTCAAGGCTCATAAGATGATGAGAAAATTTACATCGCTGATGCCCTAAAAAAGAAGGTGGCTTATTTGATTATGTATCTTAAACTGTCCTTATCATGAATCTATTTTAAAAAATTTTTCCTTGCATCTTATGAAAATTCTGAATGATAAAGAGATAGATATTATGCTGAAATGTTTTGCAATTATCAAGAGGAATTGAACCTGAGATCTAGCAAAATCTGAATTCTGAAATATCAAAAATTGTTGATTTAAGAATTAAACCTGCAACCTATGAATATACATATATTATTTATTTTTTATAGTGATTATGAAGATAATTGAACTCATGACTCATTGCTAAAAAAAAGAGAAAGAAAAAACTTTAAAAAGAAAGAAAAGAATATAAACAATTTCCAAGAAGTCAGTTATAAGAAACCATCCATTATCCCTTATTCCACCTACAAATAGGGAGAGAAGTAGAGGAAAAAAACACACAAGGTAAAAGTAGCTAAGCAGGACAAAAAAAGGGGGGATACAACAGCAAAGAGTGTGGCCGAGAAGGGAGAGAAGACTATGGCTACTACAGGAGATAACAAGGAAAAAGAAAAAAAGTGCTGCATAGCAATCCAATATTCTAAAAATTCCTCCTAGTAAGCAAGATATCTAAGCAAGGAGGTAAAATGATCCATCTATGTTATGTTTGATAATGGCTAGTAAGGGTTGATTTTCTCAAACTTCTCTCTTCTTGCTTGTCTAACCACCTTGACAATGCTTGTATAAAATTATCAAGATTGTTGTTGTAAGCTTGGATTGTTGAAACCTTTATTGCTTTTTTGGGATCTCTCCACCCATCCTCTGCACTCTCACACCCAAATGACTTGGATGAGAGTTGTTTCTATAATGATTTAGAAACACCCATAATTATTTGGGGCATTTTTGACAAAAGATTGTCAACTGGGGCCAAGGATCCTTGATATGAGGATTGGTACAGCCAGCAGAAATCCTTAGGCCCATTGATAATTATGAATGTTTTAAAATTGTTGAATTCTTGGGTTTTGGTTAGAACTTGGTTGATGAACCCTCCTCCATTGAATTCATAAAACTTGGATCTAAATCTCAAATTATATTTTTTTTCCTATACCTTCTCAAGTTTGATTTTGATATCTTTCTATAAGTGGATGGAGTAGGGGAAAACCTAGGATGTTAATTTATGGTTGTGATCTATCTATTCTCTACTGTTGAACATATGAATTTCCTAATTAAATGATTAATGGTAAAATGGTTACAAGAGTTAAATTCAAATCTTGTTTTTGTGTCTTGCTAGAAATTATAAAATATTATTATGTGATTGAACAAATTTGAGATTATTAATTTATCTACTTTTGTGGTCATTTCTTTGGTTAACAAATGTGTAAATGATCTTGAAAAGATATTTCTTTTTAGGTTAAATTAAAAAAATTTTTTGATTTTTTTAATCCAATGAATCTTACATAGATATTCTACTATGGCTATTTCTTTTAAAATTATCTCTTAATTCTTAAAATTAATATTGATTGACATGTTTCAGAGCTAGATCTAGGCACTATTGATTTTGTTTTAATTTTATAGGTTAATGTTAGTTTGATTGTTGTAGAAAGAATTTCAATTGTGCATTTTCTTCTTTCAACTAGCTTTCTTTCTAGGGGGGGCTTCGAGTGTTAGCTCTTGCTCCCTATGAATGGGTATTACAATCATCATTCTCAGATCCCATGTCTTCAAAAGCATTTGGAGGGCTTGGCAAGCATTACGCCATTATATAAATTGGACTAATGTCAAGATCAATCCTACTCTTCTCTCTAAGCCTTACCCTTGGTGGTTACCTCTGTCACCTACTCCTCTTGCCACTATGAATCCTAGGATTGCCACTACTTGGTATCAAAAGGAAGTTATTTCCCTTAGTTTTTTTCATCTGGCAAATCAATGGATTTCTTAGGAAGTGTTCAAAAATTTGTATGGGGCTTTCAAAACGATGCATCATTGCTTAGATCCAGTTTATAATTTCATTCATTAATCCTTGCAATTGGATGTTTCAATTCAAAGTATTTTTCATGGTATCCAGTGGACTAATGGATCGAAACTTCTACCTTATAAGATGCTTGTCTTCTTCCAACTGTTGCACAATTTCTCAATGGTTGTTCAATGATGTAATAGATCTTAGCATAAACAAGAGTCTAAAAAATTCTAGATCTTCCTCTTCAACTAAATTTGGAACCTTTTGACTCTTTCTAGAATTCAATAGTTTCTTTGGTGTTTTCTCCATCAAGGCTTACCCATTAGCAAATGCCTAGAATACATTAGGATCCCTCCTCTTAAGTGCCCTCTTTGTGGTAAAATAGAAGATTTTGTCCATGTTTTTTGGCTTTGCCCCTTTGCTCAGCATGTATGGGAATGGACTTCTAAAGTTATCCCTTTGTGCAAGCTTTCTCAAGATGACATTATATTTGGTTGTTTGTTTGCCACTTCTACGAAGTTTAATTTTTTTTGGAAGGTCATTAGGCCCATTTTTCTATATTATATATGGAAGCTGATGAGTGGCAAGGTACCCCTACACTCAACCATACGAATATGAGTGTCTCACACGTGATCCGGTTGAACTCCAAGGACTAAGTGCTTACGCGCCTTATGGAACACTTAAGGTTAATCAATTGTTGTCCTCCCAAACTTACTTGTATTGTCACGGTTATATGGTTAAGTAAGTTTGAGGTATGTGATTTTTATGTCTTTTATCTTTTTATCACCTATGCTAAAAGGAGAAAGGATGAAGAGACTAAGTAACTAACTTTCACTAACGAAGCTCCAATCGTCTTAGAATCAGTATTTGTTCCCACTTGCCGTACACACCCTGAACTAGTGCAATGCTACTGGGATTAACAAACTCTATTCATTACTAGGTTACCAAGCGTAGCGCACGTGCTCGAAGCGGTTGTACTGAATGCACTTAACTAGGTGAGTTGAGGGTTGAGAGAGATTTAATTATCTAATTTAAACATTCAATAGTAATTAAGTCCTATTTAGCTTAGTCCATGTACTGCAAGGTTTATCAGAAATTTCATCTTTATTGTTGTACACAAATATGTGCTCAGGTACAATTTGCTCGAATAAAGATCCGTTCACTTTGAGACTCCTACTGCGGGCACATGGAAATTATTCTATCTTTGGAATGGTAAAACTGCTAGAGTTTAGCTAAGGGTATAGATCTAGATTCTGAACAAGGGAAAGTCGCCTCTTATTTATAGAACTGGCGACTGGCTGCGATATTACGTACGCAATATTACAGGGGCTGACACAATATCGCATATGTGATATTTCGGCTGATGCGATATCGCGGCTCATTATACCCCCATGACTGAATGAAAACTCGTCCTCGAGTTCCTTACAAAATATTGGGAAGGTATGGGATTATTGACTTGAATGACACTAATGGTGATGGGGTGACATGTGAACGGATCATCATTACAATACATGACAAAATTTAGTGTTCATGACAATAAGAGTGAACACTATACACGTTTGACATCCAACCTTATTTGGTAGCTGAGAGAGAAGAGAGAAGAGAGAGAGAAAAGAAGAAGTCTGCTGCTGCCAACACCAAGATTGCACCTTTCGTTGTTCGTCCATAAGCGCACCATCAATCTTGTTCCTTGCATAACTGTTTCAACACCAGTCCATTCCAAGTGTTTCCTCCAGGTCCAATCCGTTGTTGTATGATTACCATCTGCACACACAACACAGTCTGATATTAGCAAGGGTAAATGAATCAAAATGCAGTTAATACCTTGCCTTAGTGTAAGGTCCATTGGTTGAGTTGTGATATGGCTAATGCGGATCTGGAGATATAATACTGGTAACTACTCAAGGTGTGGGGGTTAGGAGAAAATTGAAAAAATTGGACTAGGACCCCCATGACTGAGAGCGAACCTCTAGTAGTGAGAGAATGGAAAAAGAGAAGGAATAAGAAAGACAGAGAAAAAGAAACAATGGCCATGCCGATAAAATGGATGTCAAAGATGCTGATGCACAAAATAAATGGTGATTGCAGAAATGTTTAGGGGAAAGAAATTAATGGATGCACCAAATAGGAATGCCAGTGGGTCCTCCCCAAAGCAAGCTCATGCCCTTAATGCCCTAACAATCTCACATTCAAAGAGTCTGTAGGCTCTAGGAATGTCATTTGGAGATAAGAGTAAAGTCTTAACCAGAAGAGTTTACCAAAAAGAAAACAATGCATCAACCAAAATAAGGACTATTGATACAACTGGCAATGAGGTGAAAAATGGAGAAAGAAGGATGGTAAGGAGAGAATGGAATGGAATCTCAAAAACAAGATGGTGTACAACCCCTTGTGTGTTAATGGTTAATGTGACTTAGTAGATCTCATTCCAATCCAACCTTAAACAATCCACATCAAGTAACTTCGCATTAATACATTTGGTCCATCCATCCACTTGAAGTAACAAGAATGCCTCCATCAAAGAGCCACCACCATTCCGACAAAACGAACAAGGAGAAAGTAGGAAGCGAGAAGGGCCTTAGTTAGAGGGAACATTTTTATTTAGTTCCATAACCAGTGCTTGTAGCCCAGATAATTATTTCTTCTAAGGGGTGTGCCTTGAATTCTCACTGTTTTTTTTTTTGTGTTTTGCATGAGAACCACACCATCCAAAGACTTATTATTTTTATTAGCTCAGCTTTCCGATAATGGAGCAGTGTCAAGATGGTATGGGAGACTCAAGAAGAAAACATCCAAGCACCTAAGAGAATGGCCAGCACAAATGTAGTAAGTTCCCATGAAGTCACATCCGTTTTAGTCCTGAAGTCCTTGGTTTGAGAAATACCTAGTCACCAATTTTTTGATAGTTCTTATTAGTGAGAAAGGGATTGTACAGTTCCTAGCCAAGAGAGACCATAGAAATTCATGGATGCATGGATGACGTGGACTCATTTCCTGTTATATCAAAAGAACCATACCTTAGTATCAACATCATAACTTAAAGGTAAAAACCAAACATTAGCAATCAATGGAATACAGTTTATACCATCTTTGGAGCACTTATTAAGTGACAAACTTAATAAAACAAACAAATAAACACACAAAGGAATAAAAGAGTATGAACGACATTGCAAAACAAAAACAAGAAAAGTTAAAGAAATCTGTAAAACAAAAATGTGTAAAACAAAAACTTAAAAAGAAACTGAGGGCCTTGATTTATCAGCATAAGTGGCCATCTCCCCTGTGACTGAATTGAAAGGGAGAGATCCGAAATAATGAGTGAGGTCATCCTCTCTTAGACGTATTATGTGTATCGGTTGTTCTAAGTTCATGGAAGGTTTTGGTTTGTTGCACATTGACCAATAATCTCTTATAAGGGCTTTCAAGTTTGTATATGGTCATGGCTCCTGAGGGAAAGGTTGTGTGAATGATGTAAGGCCCTTCCCACAATGTTTGAAATTTTGTGCATTGGGGCACATGTGTGGAGTTCCAGTAAAAGACCTTATCTCCTGGTTGGTACTTAACCTTTCAAATTTTTAAGTCATGACGTTGTTTGTTATGTGCCTTATGCAACTCATTTGATGACAGGGCAACCAATCGGTTTTCGTCTATTACATTTAGAGTTGCCAATCTTTATTTTTGTACTAGATCAAGGTTAAGGTGGAGGTCACATGCCATGGATAGTGTACAGAGCTCAATTTGAATTGGAAGCTTTGGAAGTTTTCTGTATACTAACTCATAGGGAGAGTAGCCTATAGGGAGTTTCCACGTGGAGTGATATGCCCAGAGAGCATCGTTCAATTTAGTGCTCCAATCTCACCTATATTTGAAAATTGTCCTTGTTAATATTTTAGTAATCTCCAGATTAGTGACCTCGGCTTGGCCATTAGCTTGGGGGTGATAAGGTGTAGTCAATTTATGTTCAACCCCTAAGTGTTGCATCAACTGTTGAAAGGTTGCACCTATGAAGTATGTTTCATTATTCGAGATAAGTGCACGTGGCACACCAAACCTATTTATGACTTGTTGTTGTACAAATCATGCAGCTGTAGATGATGTGCAGTCTGTTACAACAGCTACTTTAGCTCATTTCGTTAGATAGTCAACAACAATAATGATATAAGCTTTTCCATTGGACATCGGTGTAATGGGTCCCATAAAATCAATTCCCCAAATGTTGAAGGGTTCCAAAGGTTGAATCCATTGTTGCGGATCCTCCATTCTAGTAGTCATTCCCCCATCATGTTGACAATGCTCATAGGATTGGACAAATTGATGGGCATCCCGAAATAGTGTTGGCCAATAATATCCTGCAAGCAGGATCTTAATAGAAGTTCATCTCCCTGCATAGTGACCCCCATAAGGGCCCTAATGAGCGTCCTGGAGAACTCTTAGTTGGTCCACATCGGGCACACACCATCGAACCAAGCCATCAGGACAAACTTTGTAAAGTTGTCCGTTGATCTCCATGAAGTACTTGACTCTATGAAGAAACTGTTGTTTCTTCCTAAAGTTCAGCTCTTGTGGTGTTTGTTGGGAAAGGAGATAGGTAAGAATGCTACTATACCAATTCGTTCCCATGGGTTGGTTATTCACTACACCAACAAAGAGGGCTTCGTCTGGAAAATGATTGGATATGGCGTATTCATCCTCTTTGCTATCCCAATGCAACCAAGATAAGTGATCTACAACTATGTTCTCGATGCCCTTTCGATCTATCATTATTAGATCGAACTCCTGCAGGATTACCAGCCAACGTATAATACTAGGGCTAATCGTTGGCTTGTTCATAAGGAACCTGATTGCACTATGATCCATATGAATGTACACTTTGTAGCCTAACACATAGTTCCTAAACTTGTTTAGTGGAAACACTACAACCATTAATTTTTTTTCTGTAGTTGTGTAGTTAAGTTGTGCACCGACGATACTCTTACTTGCATAGTGGATGTAATAAGGTCGTTTTTGGTCATCTAACTATGTAAGTATGGCTCCTAAGGCATAATTGGATGCGTCAGTCATTATATGGAATGGTCTAGACCAGTCAGGGGCTTGTAGAATGGGAGTTTCTACAAGCCTTTGTTTCAGAGTTTAGAATGCTCGTTCACATTCCTTAGTCCATTCGAATGGTGCATCCTTCTTCATTAGTTCTACCAAATGTTTGGAAATCTTGGAGAAGTTATCAATGAATCTCCTATAGTAGCCAGTGCGTCCAAGGAATGACCAAATGTCTTTTACAGTTTCCAGTTATCAGGTGATTCCTTGGATGACCCTAACTTTCTCTGGGTCTACCTCTATTCCTGAATGTGAAATCTTATGCCCAAGTATTACACCCTCTTGGACCATCAAATGGCTTTTTTGCCAGTTGAGCATTAAGTTGGTTTCTACACATTGTTTTAGCACTTGCTCTAGTCGGTCCAAGGCTTGATCAAAGCTTGTTCCATAAGTGGAGAAGTCATCCATGAAGACTTCTACTCCATTCCCTATTTGCTGTTGGAATATGCTCAGAACTAAATGTTAAAACGTGGCAGGGGCATTGCACAAGCCAAATGACATTTTTTATATGAAAACATTCCCCAAGGACTAGTGAACATTTTTTTGGATGGATCTTCTAATGCTATCCGTATTATGTTATATCCACTATACCCATCCAGAAAACTATAATAGTGATGCCCTGCTATAGTGTCTAAGACTTGGTCAATGAATGGCAACGGGAAATGATCCTTGAATGTTGCCATGTTTAGCAACCTAAAATCTATACACACCCTCCATTTTCCTCCCTTCTTAGGCATAATCACTAGAGAACTAACCCATTCACTATCAGTAATGGGATATATCATCCTAGCCTTAAGAAGCTGAATAATCTCTTCTTTTACTATTTGTTTCAATTTTGGGTTCAATCGCCTTTGTGGTTGTTTTCGAGGTTTCATGGAGGGGTCTATGTAAATCCTATGCTGGCATATCCTAGGGTCTATTCCAGTTAACTTGGGGTATGACCAGGCAAAGGCTTTTGACCACTTTTTTATCACTTTCAGCAGCATTTCTTTTTGTTTTGGAACAAGTTTTGCATTGATGATCACCGATTTTCCATTTTCGAGGATCATATACTCTAAACCGGTGGGCAATGGTTTCAAATCAAGGGGCTCTTGTTTAAATCTCTTAGGAATTTTCAACTTCCCCCAGTTGATGTTTTCAAGGCTAAGGTTTGGAAGTTGGCAACGGACTTGCTCAAGTGTGTCTATGCTTCCAATGTAAGCACTAGTTATTCCCTCAGTTAGTTCCATGCATGTTATCGAGTTGCTCTCTTGATTAGCCATCAGCCACTAGGTGTCCTCTTGTCATGTGGCTGCTACATACAGGCAACGCTAAAATTCGCATAACCCATGATTTTTGCACGCAATGGCACCCTGTGTCACTGTATATGATGCATGGAACTTTCTTCTTCTCAATCTTTCCAAAAGTGTTCTTCTTGGATATTTCCAAGGAAAGATCACAGATTCCTAGGCATTCATCTATAGTACTTAGCCATGCTTTTCCCATTATTTTTGGGAAGTCCCCCTTATTGTTGTTTACTTGTATCACTAGGAAATTAGCTGGGTATGACCAACCACACACAGTGGTAACGATGTCCTTCACTAGTTCCAAGGGGACAGTGATGGATTGGTTGGCTAGCTCTAGTTGAATGTTACTCTTCCTTAGTGGAGGTAGGTTCTAGGCTTTGTACATCTCCTATGATATTAGGTTGACTCCAGAACCTGAGTCCAGAAGAGCTTTACAAGGTTCATTCCTAGTGACTTGGAGATAAATCAAGGGACTTCTAGGATCAAAGAATTTTCTGGGAAGGTGGCCTACCTTAATCCAGTCAGTAATGGTATGTGTCAATATAACCGTGTGTGTGGAGCTTTGTTGTTGGTTTGAAGGGAGCTTCGAAGCCTTATTTGATGGAGGAACGTTCGGAGACTCAATCCCTTGTGGTTGTGAGAGCTTGTTTGGACTGTTGGTTCTAAAGAAAGGTCTTCTCCTTATACGGTTGTTAGAACTAGCAGCGGGTTGAAGGTTTATAGCTCTCATAGCATTGCGTTGCTACAGTTGAGTGGGGAGTTCCCTTTGCATCGCTGGAGTGGGTGGTAGTGGAGCTATCGGTGTAAGAGTTGCAGATGGATTTGGAGGATGGTATGCATGTGGTGTGTCTATTCCAGGAGAAGGAGTTCTATAATACTCCCGATCTTGGTAGTGA